>NDXB01014751.1:0-78008 GCA_002631895.1 Agapornis roseicollis
GGGGGGTTGGAACTGGATGATCTTAAGGTCCTTTCCAACCCTAACTGTTCTATGATTCTATTATGCTTTGCCCTACACATGGAAAAAAGAAGAGAAAGTTTGGGACATGGAAAAAAATCTCAAGTCTTGTCCTGTAGACTGCAGGAACAGATCTGTCTCACAAAACCAACCACACCAACTTCTTCCCTGAAGCTGCTGCCAGCTGACAAGAATTCCAAATTAAGACAAACTCTTACCTGTTTTCACTTTGTGATTTCCAAAACCAATAAACTGTTTACTAAAGCACTGAACCCTCACACTCACCCTGAATGACAATGCACGAAGACAGTATTTAATGATACTGTAATTCCAGAAGGTCTCAGAGAATATAAAGGCAAGTTATCTAGGACTGTGCCTCCTACTACTAGCTTCTCTTCCAGCTATATCAGCTGGATTAACCAAGGGTGCCGTGCTCTCCTGAAGGCTCTGCCGTGTTTGGACTACTGAAAATAAACACCTCTGAGAACACTAATTAATTTAGGACATGGGCATTTTTGGCTGTATTAGGGACAAGAACTAATGCCATGAGAGCAAAGACAGAGCATATCTTTACACATTAAACCATAAAGACAGTCCAGCCTGAAGCCAATGTAAAAACAGATCAAAGCATTCCACAACTAAATCAGGAAAAATACAGATGCAAAGCAAAGAAAGATGTGAATGCACATTATAGTGAAAATTAAGGGAATAAAACCCCCATTCAAATATTTTCTGCTTAAAAAAATAATGCTCTGGTAAAGAGCACAGTAAAAAGAAGGAAGCAAGTTTCAGCAACCAGTAAGAGAAGTGTCCCAGCTTATGGCAGGGGGGTTGGAACTTCCTAAGGTCCTTTCCAACCCTAACTATTCTATGATTCTATAAGAGTCAGAAACTGCCCCTACAAAAGGTAATTACTTTAAAATTAATTTAGTTCTCCTTTAATAGGTAATTGCTCTATTTCTCTTGGCAACTGGCCTATTAAAATAGTCATGTTAAACATGCTTTTACATGATCCAGTCAATTATCTCAACCACTTAAGCTGCACAAAGAACACCAGAAATAAAATCCAGCGCCTCATTTGGCAATTACACATTCCTCTTCTACCAGTATCTGAAGATAGAGAAGCCATATGGAGAAGTGAATAGCAACTCAAATTAGCTGTTCTCACAGAAGTCCAGCAGTAATCCTGTAAGTTATACTTATGGTAGTCTGGTAAGAGAAAGATAATTTAAAGTAGGTATTTAAGGGAAGTACTTGACATCATCTCATTAACTAGCAATATGGGATATGGCCCATACCATATGGAATGAAAGAAAACATTACCTAGAGAAAACAACAAATATATAAGAATTCTGACAGTGTGACAGGGTCCACAGTGAGAAAATGATCACCCCCCTGAGTCTCTGAAGTATATATTAAATAACAGTGTCTACAATATATTTTCAAGAATAATATGCTATAACAGTCTGTTTTATTTTAAAGCAAGGGTAACTATAAAATGAAGTAATTGGATTTGCATCTTGTCCTGAGATTACACTTGAAATGTTTAATTCACCTGATGAAGGCACTGGATCTTCATTACTCCAAGACTCTTCTGGAGAAGAATTTATTCTGTTAAATGATCCTGACTCAAAAGCAGACTCAGGGTTTGTACTAGAAATTTCTTTCTTATCTTCCTGTGTAACTGATATTGACTCTTGCTGCACCTGTGAACCAAAAATCAATTGAGAAAAGTCACATGGGTATATGCTTAATACTTTATGGCAAAACAAATCTTTCAAGTCTGAAAGCTTATCTTTTATGACATTACTTTCAGATATAACATCATACAATGACCCTCAACTAGTAATGTTAAAGTCAGCTGCAAGGAAGGGACGCAGATGGAGAAACTAAAATGCATGAGAGAACCCCACAGTTCACGTACAACTTCAAATTCACATGTAAGGAAATTTACTTTGTCATCAGTATATACTTCAGTCTGATACTGTGTTTTTACCTGACCCCCTCAGAGTCCTTAACAAAGAAGGCACTGGTCATTTACAGATGAGGAACCTAGAGCCTTGTACAAGACTGGAACAGCATTTAGCTATTTCAGAACACTGACTCCCTTATTTGACAGAAAACAAAAAGATAAGTCATGGCAATAACCTAGTAATGAAAAATAACATTGTTTGGGGAACAGGCTTAATAGAGACTGTCTTTACCACATCAATACTTGTTTCGCTCTCAGTTTAATGACATTCATCTGAATCTCATTTTGAAAACTCGTAATTCCATTTGCGCTCCTCAGTCAAAATATAAGGTGAGGACTGTATACAAATGAACACCATAAATTTAAAGCAAAATACTTCTAAATGTTACTATAAATGAGAAACTTGCATCTTCTTTAAAAAAAGAAACCAATCACTGTGCAAACCTGAAATTTTACTCAGGAAAGTACTATTCTCGCTAAGGGTTTATACATTTTCACTGGAGAAAAGCCCTTTCAGGTTGTAGAAAAAACATGTTTAAGTCCAGACTGTACTAACCCAAATTCCATATATAATTTACACTGACATGTTTAAAAGCATTAAGCCAGTTATACCTACTGTAATTCTTTTTATCTTTATCCTAAATTCAGTGGTGTCCTTAGAACCAAAACTTGAATCAAGAATGGATGATTTTTGTCAAGATCAAAAAAGAGCTATAGGAGAAACTTGGTTTTCTCTTTGTAGGACTACAAAAGAGATCTCAGTATATATTGGTGCAAAAGCTGTAACGACTATGGCATCAACTAAACACTGAAGCTATAAAAGGGTTTTGGTGCCTCACTTAACACAATAAGCAACCTTAACAGTACGAGCAACCAGTACTTGACCTTCTAATTTACTTTTTTCTCCCTCTGCATTTACGAGTTACAGACATTACTGAGAAAGCCTACCTTGGTGACATCTTCATTTACTGCCCATAGTGAGTGCAAAGTCCCATAGGTTTGACAGCTTGCAGAAAGCAACTTTTTCCCTGCCACCTATTTAGAAAAATGTAAATTAAAAAAAGCTTTAAAAATATTAAGCTACACCAACCACTTAAATTAAATTAATATTATTTGCAAGATCTGCTGCATGTTACTCTTATGTCAAGCAAATCCTAAATAATGTTCAAATTGGTGCTAGAAATCCACAGGTAGCAATCACATGCTACATCCACCTACCCAAACTGAAATCAAAACCTGATCAGCCAACAGTGTTCTGGCAATGCCAAGCAGGCAACATCAAGATGACAATAACTGCAAAACAAGAAATTCTAACAAGAGATGTTATCCTATAGTATCTCAAATTGTGTATCTATCGAGTTTGGCAAGGCTTTATTTTTTATGCACTTTCGCGTCAGCAGGATAAAGTAATCTTCATTTATCTGAGAAATAAGCATTAAAAATGGAGATGCTGCATTTTAAAATTCAGTTATTTTATTACTTTTTTATAATTATGCAATTAACA
Organism: Agapornis roseicollis; assembly: GCA_002631895.1. Classification (NCBI taxonomy): domain Eukaryota; kingdom Metazoa; phylum Chordata; class Aves; order Psittaciformes; family Psittacidae; genus Agapornis; species Agapornis roseicollis. The sequence continues at coordinate 3,495 of NDXB01014751.1, forward strand.
CAATGTTTAACGAAGATGCATGTGAATTCTGACTCCTAGGCCCGTGACACTTGAAATTCAAGAGAAACTGGAATCCTATGCCTAAATTCACTGTTAATTAAGTATTAAAACAGATGTAAACTTACCTTAGCAAATACCACTGCCTGAGCTGGGTAACAAACACAGATTGCTGAAGCAGTAAATCCTAGTGGATAAACAATTTTCTTCCATCTAGAACCTGTATAAAGCCGAATATTTCAAATAATCAGACACCAAAGAAACGTAACGCAAAGTACTTGTATCATAGAATCACAGAATAGTTCGGGTTGGAAAGGACCTTAAGATCACCCAGTTCCAACCCCCCTACCATAAGCAGGGACACCTCACACTAAACCATGCCACCCAAGGCTTCGTCCAACCCTGAACACTGCCAGGGACGGAGCACTCACAACCTCCCTGGGCAACCCATTCCAGTGCCTCAGCACCCTCACAGGAAAGAATTTCTTCCTTAGATCCAATCTAAACCTCCCCTGTTTAAGTTTGAACCCATTACCCCTTGTCCTGTCACTACAGTCCCTAATGAAGAGCCCCTCCCCAGCATCCCTATACGCCTCCTTCAGATACTGGAAGGCTGCTATGAGGTCTCTATGCATTGTATCAAGTAAGTGCAGTTCTTCAACTCCTAAGCATTGTTTACATCAAACTTATCCCCATAACAGCTGGAGGAGAGTATACAGAGTGTGATAATAGTTTAGTACAGTCATGTTTGCGGGAGACACTGATACTCTGAACACTGGTTTCTTGAATGAGAACAAAGCCTAAACTAGATTTTCCAACATAGTGAAAACTGGTAAGAAGGTCTGTGTCAATCAGCCATGTCTATAAAATTGTCCTTCTGGCTTCAAAACTATGGATATCATGCTTTCTAACATGTATTCTCTTATACTTGTTAGCCAAATGCCAACATTCTTTAGCATCTTCCCTCTAAATTGCCTTAGTTTTCACTGCATTCAGTAATTGTCTCCAATTTTCTACCTTCTCAAAACCAATAATGAGCATACTCAAAACAAACGTCGTACTTCGAATTTCTGTTGATATCACCATTGAAAATGTCTACATAATCCTGTTCTATTAGGTCTTAGCCAACTTCTAAAAAACCCATTTGATAATGTCCCTTCAATTTACAGTTACACGGGGTTTACCTATGTTTCAGAAAAGCCTTTTGACCATTGAAATTATTACATGCTACATATTCAACACACCAATAATGAAAACAAGCAAAAAACCCTACCTTTCCTTGCCAACGCTAGGCCCGCCAAGCCTGACATTGTAAACATGCTGACCTTAGGAAGAAATTCTGGTGGTGGGTTCTTCAGGTAAACGTAAGCATCTTAGAATTAAAAACAACAACAAAGGAAGTACAGCAATTCAGTATAAACCCTTTATTTCCCACTTAAGAAATAAAGATGGAAGCAAAATGATGAGTATCTTGAACAGAAAACAGTTCACAGCTGGATTTCTTTCTTAATGATGTCTGATTTTGCAGATGCACGCTCGGCAGCCCTTTAGAGAGAACTAAAATCACAGTCCTCAAAACACAACAGCAAAGTTTTTTCTCCTTAGAGATTTTCTTGTGGTTTAGAAGCCACTAACAGGGAAAGCAGAGATTTAAGCTTTCATTTCACTCTGAGTAAGTATACATTAAATGAGACACGTATTTTGGCACCTCCTAATATATTGTTTATAGGGAAAATAACTGTTACCTGAAAAGAATAGTTTCTGATACTGAACTTGAATGCAAATACTGCTTGTAACTTGTGCTAGAATTAAGAAGCCATTTTTATAACTAAGATGGGTTATGGAATTTCCACCCCCACAGATGTTCAAGACCTGACTGGACAGAGACAACCAACTTGCTTTGGCCTTGCTCTAAGCACGTGACTGGACTAGATAATCTATAGAAGTGCCTCTACATGGAGACCTATAGATCTAGAGACATTCCAGCTTCAACAGTTCTTAGATATTATGATTTTAAGAGCAATGCTAAAATCAAAGGAATGAGATGTACTATTTCATTGGTTATTTTTCTCATTTGAGAACAGAAATGAAACTCCATCGTAAATTAACAGTAGTGCAGGTTTGCTTCTCCCACACTTGTGGAAATCATTTCCGTGCCCTCCCCTTTCACCCTTTCCCTCTCCTCCCCCTGTAACTGGAATTTGCTGTTTCAACCATCTAAGCCGCAAGAAGAAACAACAGAAAATACCTGATTCAGAAATATGAGACTTGCCTACCTTTTCCAAACTGAACTGAATCCACGATTCCATTTTTAACAAAGAGAAAAGCACCCTACCGAAAAATGAAAAATAGAACCAGAGGAAAAAAAATGTAAAATGTTTGCAAAAGCAGATGCTTTCAGTAAAAAACTACTTGGTTGATACATGTGGCTTAGCATAATGAGACAAAGAAATAGTATGTAACTCTAAAAAACCCAAACCAGATCAACAAACTTCTGTAGCCACATGCGGAGACCTAGCCCCTTTCTGACTACCATATCTATATTTTTAAATATATATATACACAGATATATATATATATATACACACACACTTTCATCCATATTTTATCTAAAAAAAAATGTCTTTAATGTAGCAAAATCACTTTCAACATTAACATCTCGGGAAGAAAACTGGAGGGTAGCAAAGCATTTGGACACCAGTTGTATAACATAAGAAAATTCCACTATAGAACACAATCTCCTCTTCCTTACAGAGACTTATCCAGTAAAACTGACTGTGTCTTTTACTTTGTAAAAATGGTGCCCACCTTCACTAAAGAGAAGCAATAGTGATTAGGACAAAGATGTGCTCAACTAGTTTGCAATTAAAACTCCTTTTAAATTGTTCAATTTATTTAATTGCAAGTTTTTTCTTTACCCTCTTTATCTTTCCTTATTCTTCCCCTACCATATTATTAGTATGATTGTCCTCAGATTGCTAAATAAATTGAGTAAAACTCTTGAAAGGAGTTTAATGAAAAGAATGGCATCTTGTGTTATTTCCCCAAAATCACTTGTTTGGAGTAGTGCAGAATTTGTACCAGCAGAGGTCACTGCTAGGCAATCTCGGAAACAACGATCAAGGGCCTGGAAAAGTTTGGTACAGACTCAGAACTAAATGATTTCAGTTACAGAGTCACTGACAAAATTTTCAGATCAAGAAAATGAGAATTTACACAAAATACAGGAAGACATTTTGATTTATTTGGCTTTTCAAGTAATAAAGTCTCCTTTGTTTGCAAGAGAAAAATACATGCATAAAAATGCATACTCACAGCAACCAGGGTAAAGCTGTCACTTACCAGCAGTTAAGAGAATGGTGATAGGTATCACATCTTCTCCTGTGCTCAGACTATTCAATAACAGGCTGCGAGGTATTTTTGATGACTAATTATTAAGAGCCTGCTTTAACACTTACATGGGATACACTCACTCTGTACTTCCTGAAGTACCTGAATCAGGTCTTTTAATGCTTCGGAAGCAGCCCTTTGTGGTCTGTACCTAGAAGTTCAGACTCTTAAACACTACCAAGTTCTGCCAGCAAGAATTTACCTGCACAACTCTTGCTGTAGAAGTTAATCAAGAGACATTTCTGAACCTGACACTGTGGGCTGACCTAGGTCCAGCTTAGCACTGGCTAGAGAGAACCCATTTTTCTTGCTGCCTTTGGATGTGAGAAACAGAGAGAACATGCATGTTCCCTGTTGCAAGCACAGCAGAGAAAAATGAGAGAAAGGTTCACTTCTACATCTCTAAATTATAGGTGTATGCTAATAAAAGGAACTGCAAAAAATACTCCAGGATGAAGTATGCTGTGTTTTCAAACTGTTACTCTAGTTCTGTCTGAAACTGTAGGAAACTTTGGATGCAAGAATTTCTTACCTTGCACCACCCAATATAGGGGCCAGCTGTCTGTCTTACTGAAGAGAATTTCTTCTCCAAATAACCAGGCTGATCTTCAATGCCTTTCGATTTCACAGGTGGTGAACCGTAAATTGGTAGCTGGAAAGGAAAGTGTAACGGTACTACAGGGAGATAGTTTTGTACACTGATTAGTATTTACATTGAGTAGTGTTTTTCAGGGCTGCAAATCCTTGGTGTTCCCAACCCAAAAGCTCTGTATCGAATCGCACTCTTTTGTATTTACAAACTTACTTTTACACAAGTGTGACTACAAGTTACAGAACTGAAAACTGAAAGTACTGGATAGCTTCTAAGAAATAGAATTACTATGATAAAAGCAATCTTTTATTCACAAAACGCATGACCAAGAATAGCTGGAAGACATACACATGCATTACCAGAAACTGTACAACAGAAAAACACCTTCACTTTTGCTGTCTTCAGCCTAGAAATAATGTAATAAGGAAAATGAGACAAACCTTTACTACAGTTCGCATATGACACTTCATTTTATTTGTGCTGTAATAGTCAGTTATTTTGGAGGTAATTTGTATTATCACATATTATTTAGCTATGCATTTTATATACGAGGTAATATAATTCAATGGAAAGAGATGGTGTTTGGTAGGTTCTCCTAGTGTTATTTAAAGACTGACACACAGCAAGATTCTTACATCATCTGGTTCCACCCGCTGGCTTTTTGGTTCCTTCCCTGTTGCTGCATATACAGTAAAACATGCGAACGGCAGACCTGAAGAAAGCGCTGCCAGCTTTGCCACCTGGGACAGACAAGTGGAAAAAGGAGTCTTAATGAAGAAATTAGAATTCCCCTCTATTAAAGCCTGGATTTTACTTTTGTGTTGTGCTTGATTAAATATGGGATTAAGCAAGTGACTTTTAGAACCTTTTTACTTCAGTATGCCCTTTAGGAACCTCTTCTGTCATACACAAAGATCTTCTCAAATCACAATGGTAAAGAAAAAGCTGAGAGATCCTGGACAACAACAGTGGTGTCAGAAATACGCGGAAGAACTTTATGTTCAAAGCCACGTTGATCCTTCCATCATCCCTTAATGTAAATTAAGTTCTAATCTATGCAACATACAGGCGCTCCAAGTCAATGAACTACTCTTGTTTCAGCAAAAAGCACCTAGGTTTTATTTATAGGACTCCCCTGTGGCATCAGAAAAAAAACGTTATCTGCTCTCCAATTCAGAGGATGATTCAACTACTGTCTGCCTGCACTAACTGCGTGCTGACAGTCAATGAAAACACACAGCATTAACTGAATCTAAGAATTCCCATTGTAACACACACTCATGTATGTTACAATGTCAATTACAGAAATAACAGCTTTGGTCATGAGACTTTGCTGTCTACTTAGAACACTGTTTGGGAATACACATTGTGTATTTCACAAAGGTAAAACTCAAATACTGCTTCACATGAGTACTTTTTAACTGACTGCCATACGATTCCAATGGGAGCTGGCATTAAGCGCACTGGCATAGCATACATTCAAAAACTTGCTGCATGTTGAAGCACCAGCAACTTTGGTGTGAAGGTTTTCACATGAAGGATTTTTGAAACTCTAGAAACGTGAGAACAAGGATGAAACACGCTGCCAGGTGCAGAGCAGACGCTTTGCAAGTTAAACCAGCACACATAAAGAACACATATAAAAGTCCATCACTTAAGCAGAAGTACCAAATCCTTCAGATTTATGTATTACATCGCTTCAAGGTGACCCAGCTAGACATCGAAGCCAAAGTTTCTATTTCCAGGTACTTGCCTCATAACAAACTAAGGTCAAAGGCTTCATTTTCACTCCTCTGTCCTCTTTGCATCATGTTTTTCACACACATTCTAAATGCTTTGCAAAAGTAAATATAAAGATTTATGTGAAAGAGACATATTTATCAACTCCACCGTGAAACCTGGAGAACCTGTCTTGGCTAGTTGAGAGACAGCCTCCTTCATTGCAGGTACATTCCCTCCCGGCTTAAAGACACCGCATTACCTCTGCAATTGAAAACATTTTAAGATACTCGTGACCCTGTTAGCTTGTCATAATGTGTTTTAACATTCATCGATACCTAACACGACTTTACAATGCCAACAGCAAACAAGTATGTGGATATGTGATCTCTTAAGGAGGGGAAGGCTGTAAGCAGGTGGAGAACTACCAGAGGAGAAACGCTTGTTTCGCTCCCTGCTCTACGACTGAACTGTCCTCTTGAACCAGTTCTATTTCTGCTTCTGCATCGGAGAACACAACCCTGAGACCCAGCACTTCCCTACTGCTCCCTCTGAGCCCTGCCTCACAGGCTGCAGGGATGTCCCTGCTCCGACAAACCACGACCTTCCCACCCCGGAGCTGGAGCAGCGCCGGGTGCTGCCGGCACGACTCGGCCCTGGGGAGCACTGGGCAAGGCGGCCGAGGGGCCGGGGGAGCGACCCGCCACGAGCGACTCAACGCCGTGGGCCTACCCCGCTGCCCCGCTACTCTCCCCGGCCGCACACACCGGCCCGGGCCGACCAGCGGGTGTCCCGCTCCCCGTGTGGAGCTCACAAGGGACGGGAGAGTCTCTGCGGGCCGTCCTCCAGCTGCGCCCGGGCCGTGGGTGCTACAGAGCCGGAGCCGGGCAGAGGGAACGGCAGCAGTAGCGCTTTTCCACTCCAGGCGGCACTCACCTTCGCCGCCATCTTAGCGACGGCGCCTACAGCGGGCAAGGAGGAGCCGCCGCGCTCGGGGCGGGCTCAAGCCGCAGCCGGGCCGGGGAGGAGCCGGGGCCGGAGAGGCAAGGGGCGGCCGCTGCCGACTGTGGCGGTTTTGTGCCGCGGTGGGAGCGGGCCCGTCTGTATTTTCTCCTATTGCTTTTACATTTTCTGAAAGAAAGTGAAGAAGCCCAACAATCAATCTGATGATTCAGGTGAAGCTTTTAAAACCAGCAAGCGATACTGCAGATTCAGGCATATCGGTCCTCTAATTTTTGTTTTGCTAAAACAAGAACGTTTTGATCAGCTCTTAGCATTATATCCAAGTATTTCAAGTACAGACTCCTGTTACATGTATTTGAAAACGTAAAACTGTTCAACTACAAAAACATTGCTGAGAGTAATGGCAATATTGCTCTGGCTTTCAACAGCATTCAGAGGATCAGAACATCTGCAAAAGCTTACCTTCTGCACAGAAACTATTATGCCTTCTAACAGGAACTTTCTCTTCTAGCTTGTCATCTGTTCCTTCTATGGACTTTACACAGTCCTTACCCCTCACATCTCTGTTTCGGGGAAGGCTTTGACTACGCTGCTGCTGGATGAAGCTTTGGGTGCCATGGTTTAGTGTGAGGTGTCCTTGCTCATGGCAGGGGGGTGGAACTGGATGATCTTAAGGTCCTTTCCAACCCGAACTGTTCTATGATTCTAATGTATCATCATTGCTTATTTCAGCACAAGGTGATACCAAGACAGCGTAGTGGCTTTCAGTAGACACTAGAAGGAAAATCAAATTTAAAAGTGAGAAAGCATGAAGAAGCAATATTGTTCATTTAACAAATCTGAGTTCATTTAACAAAACAGTTTATTGTGCTAAAAGAGAAAGCTGTCCTGGGAATGATGAAAGCTGTTCAATTCCTGACTGACAGCAATTGCTTTGCTTTTGGAGGCCTGAAGACAAATGTGCAAATGTTTAAAAATCCAAGCAAACATCTGTAGTTTTGCTGGCACAATTATTCCAAGGTTTCACTCTTTCCCATTGAAATCACAAAGAACCAAGGTGAACCAAGAGCAATGTCACCTTGACTACACTAAAGAGGCTTCACTGCACTGAGTTGCTTATCCTCTTTATCTAATGCCTAGATATATGAAAAAGACCTCAATTAGCTAGCATTATTAAATCTACACAAACTACTTCAAAGGATACGATGGATTAAACAGGGAAAAGCATGCAGTGTTTAGCTAAAGAAACTGAAAGACATTTTCCCTATGAAATCTTCTAAAGAAGTCGCTGAGAATTAAGAAATGGCAGATTCATGCATTTATATCAAAGACTAGGAAAGAAGTATGGAGAAAAACATCTGCAATAAGCTCATGCTGTAAAAATCCTGGAGCCGCATGGTCAGCCAGCACAGTGTCTCCAGGTCAGGCAGTAACTGATTCGAACCTAAGCCCTATGAAGCTAATAAGAGAAAATCACCCAGCCTCTAATGGCCACAGTTCCAAAAGCCAGGAGCCCAGATGGCATCTACTGGAGAAAAGCTGTACACAAACACAGACCTAAACACTACCAGAATTACAGACACTAGAAATCACTCGCCTTAACGCTCTGGTCAGTGGCAAGAGTTATTCCTGTGCACCTCTAACACTGCCATCACGCTGCAACACGGGCCACCTGCAGCGTGGCATAAAAGGCACAAGGGTGGTTTCAAAGCACTGCCAACACAGAGAGTTTTATTTTTGATGAGGCACAGCTTTATTTCTGATGAGGAGACTGAATGGCAGTTATGTGCTGAAGAAATCTGTTACATGCTCTCAAGCAGAAAACTGTTGCAGCTGTGCCTTTTAATAGTAGAACTAGAGTAAAACTAACCAAAAAATAACAATAAAACTACCAAATGTACCCGGATGATTTTGGCTTTAAGTCTTTGCATTTGAAAACCAGTCTACTTCAAAGTGTTAGAATCCTATCAAAGATGAAAAGTAAGATTTGATGGAGTTAAAGCGCTACATTGCGACAAAGAATTCACCATGGTGAATACGGAACACGAACTAAAGCATAATAAACCCAGGTATTTAATTTATGCTCATCTCCAAGACCTTAAGTTCTGCGTGCCACTGAAACTGCAAATCCTGCACACCTGCTTCAAGAACTGGAAGCACGAGTAAGGAAACTTGCCGTAAAGGTAGGAAGACGCCTCAAAACAAAAACAGGAACATCCTTCTACTTCAGCTCAACTTCCTGATACTCCACGGATTCGTTTTAATTCTTGTTTGCCAGATGGTAACCAATGGAAAGTAAAACCTTAAGCCTAAACCTGTTCATTTTTCATAGTAAATAATAAAGAACACATATAAAAGTCCACCACTTAAGCAGAAGTACCAAATCCTTCAGATTTATGTACAGCAGTACCGCTCTTCCACCCCAGGCGGCACGCACCGTGGCCGCCATCTTAGCGACGGCGCCTACAGCGGGCAAGGAGGAGCCGCCGCTCTCGGGGCGGGCTCACGCCGCAGCCGGGCCGGGCCGGGCCAGGCCGGGCCGGCAGCAGCGGGGCCCGAGAGCAGCCGGGGCCGGCGAGGGAAGCGGCGGCCGCTGCCGACTGTGGCGGTTTTGTGCCGCGAGGGGGAGCGGGGCGCGCGCTGGAACGGGCCGTTGCTCAGTGACCAGCACGGAAGGTGCTGTTAAAGTGGCATCTCCCCCGTGCTTGGTTTGTTGTGTTCCGGGTTTTTAACGTTCTGACCCCAATATCTGCTGCAGAGTACAAGGTAACTGATTGTGTTCCAGTCAGAAAAGTGCAAATCCCAAATGTCAGAGAACCATAGAATAGTCAGGGTTGGAAAGGACCTTAAGATCATGCAGTTCCAACCCCCAGGGACACCTCACACTAAACCATGGCACCCAAGGCTTCATCCAACCTGGCCTTGAACACTTCCAGGGATGGAGCACAACCTCCCTGGGCAACCCATTCCAGTGCCTCAGCACCCTCACAGGAAAGAATTTCTTCCTTAGATCCAATCTAAACCTCTGGCCAGAGGAAGGACCAGCAAAGCTCCCTATGGGCTGCTCGTGTGCAGCAGCCACAGCTTGAGCTGTTGGAGGGGTGCAGGAGGTAAGGGCAGCCCAAGGGAGAGCTCATAACTCACAGAATCCCAGCTTGGAAGGGACCTCAAGGGCGATGTGGTCCAACCTTTCCAGGCCAAACATGACCTAGACTGGTGTTCCAGCACCCTGTCCAGCCGAATGTTAATGGGCCCAAGTGCTGGGGAGTCCACAGGTTCCCTGGGGAGGTTACTGCAATGGCTGGCTGCTCTGATTGGGAAAGAGTTACCTCTTGTGTCCAGCCGGGGTCTCCGCAGCAGTTAGTTGTGCCCATTGCCCCTCGTCTTTCCCATGGGACTCTTGTAAAAACGAAGTCTCAGTCTTCTTTGTAGCCGCCCTTTGAATGTCTTGGCCGTAAGCTCTGTGTCTCCCAGCTCAAATCCAGGTGGGATGCCTGGCTGTGATTACTCCTCCTGCTCACAGGTAATGGAGGACGCACACATGGCACACGAGCACAAAATGTCAGTGCAGATAATTTCGTTTATTGAAGTCCAAATGTACAACTGAAGTTTACAACATTATTCCCCTCCCCCTCCCGAACCAAAAGCTTTGTTTGAATTTAGGAAGAATAAATGTTCTTTTTAATAATGTACAGACTATATCTCTTAAATAAGTTAATATCTTTGAAAAAAGAGCAATATGTTCCTTTTTTAATGTTGCAGTGCAACTTACAACTTACACGTCTGTGCAATGTACCATGAGGTATATGCCCAGTGAGCAACACACAGTGAAGTTTTCCATTCATAAATTTTCGTTGTAGACACACAAAAAGTTAACAAGTTAATCTGTGATAGAAAAAACGCAGCCGGTTACGGTAATTCACACAGAACTCATCTGAAAAGAGGGGAGAAAAGAAACCTAGCGATCATTGCCTATATAAACTATTGGGTCATCTCTCAACATAGACAAGTATAAAATTAAAAATACTGTTGTGAAACTGAAGAAATACTGTATTATCCAGGGGTTGAAACCTAGTTTTACCTGTATTGGTCTAGAGCAGTTCATTTTCTCGCTCTCAATGAGCTGAGGGCCATCACTACGGTATCAGGGCAGCATCTGCTCCTAGAAACACTTCAGCAAGACGGTGATTGTAGAAAAGTTGCAGAATGCTCCTAAGCTGTGGTGTAACTCAGCCCGTTCCCCTGGCCGGGCAGGGGTTCACCATCACCTCTCAGCTCAGCTCACAGCTGATGACAGAACCAAGGTGGAAACATGAAAGGTTACACACACTTGAAGCTCGGACACTTCAGCCTTTTCAAGGTGGCTCTAAAATACTGGCTTTTCATAATGACAGAAAACATGTATTTATTTTAGAAAGAATCATCCACAACATAACTTTGTGATAAATAACAGTTCTGCCTCTAATACATATATACATACTGCTTGTAAACAAAAAATACCCACAGGTCATGGAGTCTCCATGATTTTTATACAAGGCGCTATAGATTTTTTTTGTTATTGAAAACAGTCCTAGTGAAAGTTTGGTTTATAATCTCCTATTGCTACAGAAACAGTAAGAACTATATTTACAAAGAAACGAAGACCATGGAGACCCCATAGCATTATTTGCTAAAGATTTTAAGTGAGTGGGGTTTTCAAAACACACACTGTCAGCATGTTCAGATATAAGTAACAGTACAGGTTGAATACCAGCAGTACGATACTCTAGTGCGTTGGTATTTCAACCCCTGAATATACAAAGACATTACTACAGCCTACTTCACAGTTTAATGCAAGTAAAGTGCAAGCCATAGTACAAGGGTGTCATACATTTTCATACATGTAAGCGTTATCTAAAAAAGGCTCTATACAAGTTTTATTAGCTACTTTAGTAAACTAGACGGAAGTCACCTATGGCCCAGCAATTAATGGTCTTACAAGGATATTTTCTTTGTAATACAGTATGTGTCAAATGTAAAAAGTTTATTAATACTAGTGCATTTCTCTTCTAACCTGTTTGCATCTCAGATTTTTCAGCTGAAATCCTCGTTTCTCAGTAAAACAGAAGTCTTAACTGGTAACAGGGTCTTCCTGGCATTTTGGCCAGTAAACACAATGTGTTAAGACATATTTGTTGTGTGGTTGCTAGTGAAAGAAGCAAGATAGTTAATATGACTAATGTGGCATCTTCATTTGATCTGCAGCATTCAGACAAGACGTGTTTCCATTAGTCAAAAGATCTGTATCGATACGTTCACCAATGCTTGGGGATGAGCAACATTCTGGAAGTGCAAGGACAGAAGCCAGAGGGCCTAGTTGGCCAAACAGCAGTTTGTCAGCATTTTATCAGGTTTACAACATTGCTTCCTTTAAATACTGNCATGTGGCATCTTCATTTGATCTGCAGCATTCAGACAAGACGGGTTTCCATTAGTCAAAAGATCTGTATCGATACGTTCACCAATGCCTGGGGATGAGCAACATTCTGGAAGTGCAAGGACAGAAGCCAGAGGGCCGGTTGGCCAAACAGCAGTTTGTCAGCATTTTATCAGGTTTACAACATTGCTTCCTTTAAATACTGCTCATACAGTGGCATTAATGCATACACTGTCCCCAACTGTCACTGTTAACACGTGTATGCGCTTGATAAAAAAGACATATCTGTCTGACCTGCGTTATGAATGAATATGGTTATTTTCCTGGCAATAAAGACAGATGGTATCTGTCTGATCTTGTTAATACTTTCATTAAGTGCAGGTCCCAGAAGCATACCAGCTAGCTCAAAAACTGAAGAAAGCTTGAACAGTGGTATTTGTAATACTCCTTGAGAATGTGGAAGTGTGGTATCACCCATAAACCACAGAAAATGCATGAGTTATATCCAGACTAGGGTCACCTGCCTGCACAGTACTGAATGGAACTGGTCAGAAGTACAATATTACGCTTACATGTAATGGGAGCAAAGCAAATATTTTTTTAGGGTTGGCCAAGAAAATAGGACTTAACTAGTTTTTGTTTAAATAACAATGTATTTTCCATTCAGCAACTGATATGGCTCAGGTCTGATTTTGAGACGTGTGCTCCTTAATACCCATCCAGAGACTCAGGCACATGGAGTGAATTTGTCTGGGATAAGAGGAGATGGGGAACCTATCCCCATGTCAGCCTGAGAAAGCCACTCCAAACCTTAGCTTTAATAAGGGAAAGTTTCTAGAAGAAAAAGAGCTTTCTAGTACATAATATAAATTAATTATTTAGTATTGCTTCTTCAGTCATTCCTGTTAGTACCCATTATTTTGTACTAGTGGTAAATAAACGTAATTTGGCAACAGGGGAGGTGATGTATTGAAACAAGATTTTTAGCTCAGTGGTCTAAGGCATGTGGAATGTCTACAAACCTGCACTCCAAGCAAAAAGGCATTGCTGTAACTATGCCTTTCTGCCTTCCCCAGAAATGCATAATAGGGATATTGTGAAAACTAAGGTGAAATTATAAATCCTTTATGAGGCTGAGGTACCACCTATTTCTCTAGTGTTACACTACAGGAACTTGGGAGGGCTGAGGCCCAGTGATACAAACAGACCTGTGCTCCTTTCCTTAAGGAATCTCTCCAGGACTGGGTCCAAAGTAGTCAGGATCTCTGCAGCAACACAAGATTCTCTTACACTAACAGACTGAGTGTTGAAACACTAAATAGAATTGGATGGTAGACATCCTTTGCACTGCAGTCCTGGGGTAGCTGGCAAGTATTGCAGATGGGGTTTAAGTTTTGTCCATCAGTTGTGCTGCGTCTTGCCTTAGCCAAGGCCTGTTTTAAACCCACCTTTGAAGCACTTTGGCTCCAACTGCATGAAGAATTTGTCTGAACTGTTAGTGAAGTACCTCAAACTGCTCCCCCCCCAGGGCCCAACAGCCAAGGTTTAGCAGGATGTAAAGAGCCCCCAGATAGATCTCCTTTGTCATAAATACTGCTAGCTTTTTTGCACAAAAGAATGTTTGTATTTGGAGGACAGGTAAGACTGCATGATGAAAGAATGTGGCAAATAAGGTATACGATAGTCTTAGGTCTGATCTGTTTACTTGAGACAAAGGTAAGAGGTACAAGAACTTTCTTTGTTCTCAATTGTGTTAAGTTAAACACTTTCTACCAGATTCTTCATTTTTCTTCCCGAAGTCCTGTCAACATTCAAAGTGAAATCTTCTAAAGGTCAGCAACAGAACTGTACAGGTTTTGCTGAGGTTGAGCACTTTCCAATGCCTCTGCAAAGTAACCCGTTCAATGGTACCTTCACGATCCTTCACAAAACCTGGGATCAGGGAAGACTTTGGCCTGGAAGGCTGTAACTGCTGATGAAAGGAAGAATGAAGTGAACTGGCCATGTATGCTTAGCAATTCTCTGCAACACTCATTCCTGTTTCCTTGGGGAAAGCAAGTGGTGCACTGTGTTTCTAGTTTAAAAGACAGCAGCCTAGATCTGAGTATTAACTGGCATATTCAGAATTCCCTGCTTGGGAAAGATGGAAAATCTCATCCTCAAAAGTCTATGGGTAGCAATTTATCAGTCTCTCTTTACAGAGGTAAAGCAGTTCAAAAAGTGCTTGTGTTTGGGATACACTGTATGAGAAGCTGATCAAACAGAAGGGTGGGGTTTGCCAGTTAAGTGAAGCAACCTGCTTTGCTCCGGAGGTTAGAGATGCCCCATGAAATCCAGAACAGGAGTGTGTCATCCTACCTGCGCTGTCACAGAGTGTGGGCCCAGCATTTCTGCATTACTTGAGTTAAAGAATGGGGACATACAGACTGATGAGAACCCCATCATCCTTTGGTTCTTGTTCCTATCAGTTAGAGTAAGCTCAGGAAAGTTTTCACTTGAATTGGTGAATCCAAGAAAAAGGTCTCAGTTGTCTCTGAGTTGTGCTGCTGAGATAACTGCTAAGAGAGCTTTCAAAGATCCCAGATCTCACTGAATACAGAATAATATAAAGAAAGGAGGGGAATGAGTAGCTTAGGGCGAGCATTCAATCAGTTATAATTGAAAAACAGCCAGAATCGGTAAGACTAAGCTTGTGGAGTGATAGAGGAAGTCTGCTGGCTGAGGGATACTTCACCTGCAGGAATTCAGAATGAAGACCCTAAGTTCAGTAAGATCTGGGTATGTAAAGCACATCAAAGCAATCTCTTTGTCTAGCTGTTGTATGTTAAGAAAAAAGCTTTAGCTAAGCATGTGAAAATATATCTTTCTAATGGTATTTGGTTTGGCTGACAGGGAAAAGAGTATCGCTGATAGCAACTAAGGAGACAGTAAATCAGACCAAGGATGCTAGCCTTTAAGAGAGCAGTGTCGCCCAGCACGGAACAGAACAGACACCAGGACATACCAACTGCTAACTCAGCACTAGGATCTTGCGAGTGTGAGCAGGCACTGAGGTCATTCAGTAAACACAGTGAGGAAGACTATCAAGGACCAGCAGAGACCCCCAGTCAGCAAGAAAGCACATGCGTCATTAGGATGCAAATATTACAATTAGTTCCCGGGAATGTCCTGAATATGTAAAGAACTTCCTGGGAAAACTGTAAATATGCATGAGTATGCTAAATAAAGAGCTGCTGCCGGCAAGTAATGTGTGTGCTCACCTTTGCAAAATGATTTGCATGTGCGCCCAACACCACACTAAAGAATGCTGCTGTCTAAAACTCCACATAGAGTCTTAGGGAGTTTCTCTGACCAACTTTTACAGTATCAATTTGGTGCCCTAAGGGGGACCCTCTGCTGTGTTTCCTGCAGATCTGGGGAGCCTCTGGGACCTTCACACCAGCATCGGGGGAGTTTCCCTGATGATCCCTGGGTTTATTTCTTTAAAAGGCATTCTTTCTGGTCCCTTCCCATGTTAGTCACAGGGGATGCCCTGCACAGTGGGTGAAGGTAGCCTGGTTCTGGTTGTCCGGACTCTGGTGCCTGGGTGGAGATCAGGATGATGGGTACCAGTGCCTCCAAAATAGGAGTCCTGAAAAGGTTGCTGCTGGGTTGTGTTTTTCAACACTGGAAACAAAGTGGTGGGTCCCTGGGTGGTTTGGTTTCTCTGATAAAACACTGTACTCAATGGTGGCCATTGTACAAACTGGATTTTGAGGAAAAGTGGCCTGTGAACAGCACAATTAATTATAATACTTTGTTACAATTGATGTTGTTCTTGAGACAAGAAGGAAAGGGGGATGAAGTAGCTTATGCAGAAATGTTTTTCACTTTGAGAAGGCATCTGGAATGGCACAGGGACTGTAGTTTCAATCTTACACCCCAGGAATTGTTAGCATCTTGGAGAAAGATAGCAAAATTCACTTAAATGCTGTTGCTCTTTGTGCAGCATACGACAGTTATGTGCTAAACATCTGAGGAATGTGGAGAAGGAGGATTCGGATTTGATGGTAGCCCTCAGAGAAGGGATACTGTGAATAACAGGGCCAAATGTGCTGGCAATGAGAATCAAGCACAAGCACAGGCACCAGAGATGTTAGAGGGAGCTGAAGTATTTAGCTCTATAGCAGAGTGCACTAGGGGGAAACAAGGGGAAACTGTGATTGCACCTTTAAGACAAGCTATGGGCAATGATGGTCTGGTCATGATAACGATTCCCTTTACCATTATAGATTTGAATATTTGGAAACCAGTGGCATGGTAATCATGCTTTTGAGAGTGTTGACAGGGATATGATTATTCACATGGCTCGGACCGCAATAGAGCAACAAATAACGGCAGGCACATTGGCAGGTACAGTGAATCTTCACATACCTACCACCAATCCTGACCGGGGCCCTAATTGGGATCAGGACACACAGGCTTTGAAACAATATCAAAGGTGGATTTTGTTCGGTATTAAGAACGTGGTCCCCAAGGAAGTGAACTGGTTTAAGCTATATGAAATAAAGCAAGATATAAATGAATCACCTTCTGGAGTTGTGGGAAGATTAAAAGAGGTGATGCATAAATATACTACTATTGATCCTGAATCAGAGGAAGGAAGGAAAGAATTAGGTCATTTAATAAAATGTCAGTCTATGGAAGATATAGGGAAAAAGATACAAAAGCTTAAGGCGGAACACCAGTCTGATTTGGGAAAAATAATGGATGTGCCCTAGGAGACCTATCCCAATCGGACCACCAGTGCGCTGGTGCAAGTTCCCTGAAATGGTTCAAATGGTGGTGGAAAGGGGTTTGTGTCTCCAGTTATTAATATCTATATAATTAATATAATTATATAGATAATTATTAATGTAATACAATATTGTGTATTGTGGGTTATAGTGTGTTGGGTTTCAACTAGGAATCTGTTCCTGTATATGTGGGGGCATAAGAAAAGCTCCAGATGAAAATCAGAATGTTTAGGAAAATTGTTGGCTGTAGCTCTCACCCAGGAAACCAGGAAAGGGGGGAGCAGCCTGGGAGGAAAGCGTTGGAAAGAAGGATTACATGGAAAGGTTTGTGAACAGACTGTGTGGGTTGCACTGGAAGAGGGAATGCCCTGAGAATCCAAATAAAATCCAGAGATTTAGTGGAATGTCCGGACAGGCAGAGAAAATGATGGCTTTAGGTGAAGACTGAGGAGGACAGGGGGAAGATTTGAAACGCTCCCCAGCAGAACCCCTGACTGCAGTTAGGTTGGGGAATGATAAGGTAAAATTCCTTGTAGAAGCAGAGGCTACTTATTCTGTTATAAATACTTGTAAAGGGCAGTTAAGCAAACAAACAGCTTCAGGCATTGGTGCCACAGTGGGGACAGGAACCCTGCCTTTCTTTCAACCTTTAAATTGTAAAGATCGGCAAACAGATGTTGACCCATCCATTTCTGTACATGTCTGAGGGCCCCGTGCTGTTACTGGCTAGAGATATACTGAGTAAGTTACATGCATAAATTATGGTTAAAGAAAGAGAGTTCGGACACATGTTCCTGATGAAAAGGCTGTGGAGGTCCAAGTTCTATGCTACAGAAACAGCCACTGAGCCAGATATACCAGAAGAAGTGGAGAATGCAGTCACACCACTAGTATAGGCTGCAGAACCAGGAACTATTCATCATTTCAGACATCAGACCAGTAAGACAGAAACAATATCCCATAAGATTGGAAGCAAGAAAAGGACTAGAGCCTGTAATAAGAAATTATATCAGATACTTTGGGACAAAACTGGACTGTATTTGTACTTCACATGTTAACAACCAGTCTGGAGCAGAAAAGCAGTCATTGTCTTTCCCCAGGCAGGCTGTTAAAATATCAGGCTGTGCTTTTAGAACAAGAGGACATAGAATTGAAAGGAACTAACATTTTGAACACAGCAGTGGCTTTCAAAACCAATCCAGAAGCAGGAGAGCTGACTCACAGCTGTTTACAGACTGTTGAGCAGGTGTCTTCCAGTCATACCACCTGCAAGATGGTGCACCACCTGAAGGATGTGCACTACAGACTGTTTGTAGATGGTAGCAGCTTTATGAAAAATGGAAACTGAAAAGCAGGATACGCTGTGGTAACCAAGCATGGGATCACAGAGAGTTCTGGAATTGTCAGAAAGTGAAAGTTTGCTTTCAAGGCATATCAATTTGATAACACTCCAGTGAATATTGGTAATGGTGCTGCTGACAAAGCAGCCAGAGCAGCTGTGGGTGAGAACCTTATATTAATATTGCCTCATAAGTATCAGTGCTTGGATAACAAAGTTCCAAGTTATCAAACCAAGGATGAGAAATTACCTAGCCTATTAGGAGCCAAGAAGAATGGTGTGTAACATCAAACAGGCAAGTTTGAAGAAGAAAACCACCAGGCAACTTATGGGGAACAGAATCAATTGCTTTGTTAAGGATATGAACACAGCCAGGAAGGAATCATGTAAGTCTATATGAACTGATGTATGGGCAGCCTTACCAACTGCCTTCAGTTCCTGGTGGCATATCTTTGCAGGGAAAACAGGATCTCAGACAATACCTGCTGGCACCAGGTTAAAACTCTGGTGATATCTTGGTAGGATGTTACCTAAACTGTAGCTGGACAATGTAACTTCAAATCAAAGAACCCCAGACTGGCTATTGGAATGCTCCAGAAGGGAAAGGGTGCTATTGGTTGTGTAATAGTATTGCTAGAAAAGCCCTTTCCCCAGGGTGGACCAGAACACGAACATGTACATTGAGTGTTGTACTCATGGATATTACAATAATCAAAACCCTTAAACCAGAGAAAGGACGGATAAGAACCTTTCTAAGAAGGACCAGGATATTCTGTAATGCCATTGTTGATCACCCTACAAAATGTCACAGTTTTGTGAGAGGGTTTCTCCCTCGGTTGGGGGTGAGTGAATCAGAAAAGATCATCATAAATACACCAGCAGGAACTGAAACATTGGAGACAACATTATAGATGCTATACAGGCATTACAGGTTGAGGTATCCAGCCTATCTCAGATAACACTGCAAAACCGTATGGCCCTTGATCAGCTATTATCTTCCCAAGGAGGTGTTTGTACAGTTATAAACACAAGTTGCTGCACATACATAGACCAGAGCAGCAGGATATCCACAGATCTGGCAGATATCTGGAAGCAAGCTAAGGTCTTACATCAGGCTGCTGAAGATGGTACTTCCTGGGGATTTGAAGAAGTATGGCATGAACTTACTTCTTGGCTACTGAATTGAATATGGTTAAAATCCCCTTGTTTGTGATCATCATCATCAATAATTTGTGTCTGTATCCTAGCATGTATGATGATTCAATTTTGTAGTTGTTGGTCACAATGGTGTATTAGAATCAAATATGGGTAAAGGGTATAGAATGAGACTTACAGGATATATGTATATATACATATATATATGTATGCATATATAAGGATATACACATATATCCTATAAATCTCAAAAGGAAAAATGTAGACTTAAATTACAGCTTTAAACTAACAGTAGAGGTGTGACTTTAAAGTAACACAGTAGTATAGAGCAAACTGTTCTAACTTGCTAACGCAGAGAGAGAAAGAAATGTTGGGCTGACAGGAGAAGGAACATCATGGGACTGATAGCAACTAAGGAGACAGTAAATCAGACCAAGGATGCCAGCCTTTAAGAGAGCAGTGTCGCCCAACACGGAACAGAACAGACACCAGGACATACCAACTGCTAACTCATCACTAGGATCTTGCGAGTGTGAGCAGGCACTGAGGTCATTCAGTAAACACAGTGAGGAAGACTATCAAGGACCAGCAGAGACCCCCAGTCAGCAAGAAAGCACATGCGTCATTAGGATGCAAATATTACAATTAGTTCCCGGGAATGTCCTGAATATGTAAAGAACTTCCTGGGAAAACTGTAAATATGCATGAGTATGCTAAATAAAGAGCTGCTGCCGGTAAGCAATGGGGGCACTCACCTTTGTGAAATGATTCGCATTTGCACCCAGAGCTGCAATGAAGAACGCTGCTTTCTGAAACTCCATATTGAGTCTTAGAGAGTTTCTCTGACAGACTCTTATGGTAATAGTATTTTTAATTGGGAATAAATTACATTAATTGTCTCCAAACCAAGTCTGTTTTGCCCATGGTAGGTGATCTCCCTGTTTCAACCCACAAGCTTTTCCATGATAGTTTCTCCCTGTATCCTAACGAGGAGTAATGAGTAAACTGGTGGCCAGCCAAGATCAGCCCACCACAGCTGCTTTGTGGAGACTGAACTAAAAAATCAGTTTAGTTCCATCTTCACCAGTTCTGGCTTCTTGAATAATGAGATGTCTTCCTGGGTAGCAGGACCTCACTAAGATAATGTTTTTTCCTGTATGATACTGAGCTGTATTAATTTTATAGTTCTTGATGTATGAGAGATGAGATTTATCTCCTGAAAAGATTATCAGTGAATATTTGTGTTTAAGTGAAATGATGCCAGCTGAATTCACATCCCCTTTGTTCTGCTTTTAGAAATATTCTAGCAAGCATAGTCAAAGAAAATTGTGAACGGGTGTTAGGAATTTACGTTCAGTAAATGCAACTGAACATTGAGCAATTTGGGTTTCGTTTGGTTGTTCTTTTGTCTCCAAAATCTGATTCTTAGAAATCATTCCCATCCAGGCAAGGAAGTGAAATACACTACGTGACTCATGTGTCTTCCTAAACCGATCAATACAGATTGGTTTTCAAATGATGTATTAAAGAACTTCACCCGCTTGCTAATGGACTACGAACAGTTAAAAATTATTGCCAGACATTGTATCATTTTGAATCACTTTCTCAGCTCTAGGTGTCAGTCTGTTACAGTTTAATTGATCAGTTCAGGAGTTTCTTAAACTTAATTCTTATCCTAGAAGCATGCTCTTTAGAATTCTGTGACTCACAGTCACGTGTCACTTAAATTCACAGTGAAGAAACTATGAAAACCTGCAGTACGTAGCATAGTCAGTGCAGATGTTTTTTCTTTCACCATGATATACTTCAAATTATATTAAAATCAGTTTAAGTTGCAGCATTAGTGAACAACCAACATTGTTCTACTCATATCTTAATCTCTGTGCCATACCTGCTTGCTTATATTCTTTCACTTTAAAGGCAGTCACAGTATGTTTCAAACACAGTACCTAAATGGCATGTACAGTATGCCCATAGGGCCAGACTGGGATCTATTTGCTAGATGTACAGTGTACATTTTAAGGCACACTATAGGGTTTGAGTTTACATTTTGATAACTCTGTCCTTTTATTAGCAATGATGGTCACTACCTGGAAATGTTGCCAAAAGAAACATTCATCTCTAAGAGTGGCCAGCGTGTTGATGTTTTCATTTTGTGTTTTTCTCAAGAAAGAATGCATGAGGATGTGAACTTCAGGGCATTTTAAAAGTAATGTAAACTACTGTGATACATTTTATATACATAGATATGTCTCGATCTGTATCTAAATATATAAAATGATTGTAGGAGCTCATAAGCTTAATTTTCGTACAGTACTTTAAATATACTGGTATTTATTTTCAGTTACACTTCTGCACTGCTTCTTTCTAATGCAGAGCTTGATACGGACATTGGTTGATAATAGCAAATGGAAAAAATTAATAAAGAGTATTATTGTCTTCTCATGCAATGTAGTAGGCATCCTGTGGCACTATTCTCTTATCCAACTTATTTACAGTACTGCTGAGTACGTTGTCAATAAATATTACAGTATTTGTCTTACTCAATTTTTCATGGCACCCAGCAATTATTCAGGGTATGAGTCCTGTCACACATGAGTTTCAATGAAGGAGTGTGTATGTGTCAGCATTGGTGCTGAGGTTGCAATTTCAGAGGCTCCATTTTGAGATTTCACAGCAGCACTGTACTCACAAATGTCCAGGAAAAACTCATAGTTCTTTAGTTTCCAATCTTTAAACTTCTTTGATGTTAAGTTGGGATCATCCAGAAGACTGTTGATAATAGTAAGGTCCCCTTCCTTTGCCTATCAAATTCCAGAAAGACAAAATACACGTCAGAATGAAACTTCCTCCACATTTTGTATTTTGTCACTTTATTTCTTCTTTCACTTTAATGCAAAGGCTTAGGGAAACTGCTATGAACATGTGAAACTTTAACTACATTCAGGAACTTTTACAGCTTAAACTGTGAGGACTCCATCCCATGCCTATGAAGAGTGCCAAATTATTTACTTATTTATTTTCCTTAAGCTGGAGCATGTTTGTTTTCAAGTTTTTCATTTCTTTGGAACTTGATTCAGAAGCTCCAAAGAAAGCCTCATCCATGGGAAACATTTATACCTTTACTAGTTTATGTTGCTTATATACAAAACTAGTGATAAAGCCTTACTTTTAAAGTGCTCTTGAGAACTCTGATGTGGTGCAGCTTTTCATTGATAACTGGATCATTACATCGCTTCACAAAAGACTTGCGGAACTCCTGCTTGGTGGAAGGACGCTGCTCTCCAAAAGCTGACAAACTGGCTTGTTCCAGAGATTTGTAGAGCTCTTGCAGACCGTCTGTATTTTCTCCTATTTCTTTTACATTTTCTGAAAGAAAGTGAAGAAGCCCAACAATCAATCTGATGATTCAGGTGAAGCTTTTAAAACCAGCAAGCGATACTGCAGATTCAGGCATAACAGTCCTCTAATTTTTGTTTTGCTAAAACAAGAACGTTTTGATCAGCCCCAAAGCTATGCTCTTAGCATTATATCCAAGTATTTCAAGTACAAACTCCTGTTACATGTATTTGAAAACGTAAAACTGTTCAACTACAAAAACGTTGCTGAGAGTAATGGCAATATTGCTCTGGCTTTCAACAGCATTCAGAGGATCAGAACATCTGCAAAAGCTTACCTTCTGCACAGAAACTATTATGCCTTCTAACAGGAACTTTCTCTTCTAGCTTGTCATCTGTTCCTTCTATGGACTTTACACAGTCCTTACCCCTCACATCTCTGTTTCGGGGAAGGCTTTGACTACGCTGCTGCTGTGGCCTGCTGCGAGAGCTGTGTCCCCTTTGACATTCCACCAAAGGGAAAGGCCCATCCTGCTCATAATTGTGTCGTCTCTGGACTGGTAGCGTTGCTTGTCTCCTTCTGTCTGGTGACATTCCAGGCTGGCTACTCAGGTACTCTGCATCAGGAGGAACAGTCTGAAGAAAATGGAGCCCTGAACTGGTTAGTGGAGTCTCTATCAGATCCTGCCACGAGCGTCTCTCTCGGTAGGGAGGTCTGCAGCCCGAGGAGTGGGTGCTTCCTGCTACATCTTGCCGAGAATCCTCAGCAGAGGAATGAGAATACGTTGATTCACTTGAAAGGTGTCGACCTTGTTTGACTTCAGGGAATGGACTTGAAGAATTCACCTAAAGAGATACAAAAGTACCTGACGATAAAGCAATGGTTTAGACAGACCCAAGAAATGACTGTAGTGTGGAAAGCTGTATGATGCACACCAATAAAATGGTCTGATGTGTGTGTTTTGATATGTCATAATATGAACCTCTGTAAACAGAACATAATTAGCAGTGAGAACCTTTATGCCAGTGCTATGTTTTAACCACTCCCTATTCTTGTTTCACACATTCTCTGCCCATGAGCAATTCCTGCTGGAAAGAACAGTATAATCCTGGTACAGATTTCCTGAAGACCCATCCAATCTGTGCTCAGTCCAGCAGTATGCTGCGAAGACAAGGAAGTCCTCCAAAGAAACCATAATTGGATTTCTTCATGTTAGGGAATAACTACCCAGCCAAATAGGGGAAAAAAACCCCAGCCAAAACGACTTCAGCACCCAGGGGACTGCTGAATTCTCAAATTATTTCAGTTATTTCTGCTGGGTCTTTATATAATTTTAATAAAAAAAAAAAATAGAAGAAGATAAAGGCAAAAATG
This sequence comes from Agapornis roseicollis, assembly GCA_002631895.1. Classification (NCBI taxonomy): domain Eukaryota; kingdom Metazoa; phylum Chordata; class Aves; order Psittaciformes; family Psittacidae; genus Agapornis; species Agapornis roseicollis. The sequence continues at coordinate 27,554 of NDXB01014751.1, forward strand.
TGGAAAAACAGAAAGGGAGGGGCTTAACCTGTGTCTCAGTTGATAAAACAGCATCACATGGGTGAAAATCAGTCTGAACTTCACCCATGTGATGCTGTTGTCTCAGTCACTCTTTCTTTGGTTCTGGCTGTGTGAGGATCATGTCATTCATGCTGAAGAAAAATCTGAAAGAAAAATAGAGAACAGTCCTATCTGCACTTAGAAATAGAGTAATTATCACAGCTTGTCTATGTTCCATGTAATAGAAATGTTCTTATTTGCTGCTAGAGCCTCTTCATATACAAAATGGTTTTTTGCCTCAGTTATCAAAACCTGTCTGCACACAATATATTAGTACTTTTATCAGCTCCTTCACATCTTATGACTATCAGAAGATACTGTCACTACTGTGGTATTGTACACAATGCTTCATACTGTAAATAAGCTGTTGCCGCTAAAGATACGTTCCTTAGAAATATGTTTGTACTAGAACAGAATCACTCATGAATGTGATCTATCTTAATCTCTGGCATCTGGTATCCAGTATTCATACTCAGAAAACAGTCTCAGTATCCCATCCACCACACTCTTTTCATATTCTGCAGAAAAGTCAGTATTGGACTATTAGTAGGTATAGTCTCTCAAATCCTATAAAGGTCACATTCACAGTCTGGTGACATATCTGTGTAAGGAGACATTTACCACAGCTCTTTTTTTTGCAATTGGATTGTTAAGGGAACAGCTGGGTCTTACTTTATGGTGAACAGCAGTAATTTCATTCTTACAACGAGATTCATCTTTGCTCTGCCTTGATGGCAATTAAATATTCCAAACCAAGGAAAATGCAAATAAAGGCACATACGTTTTTTTTTGGTGACCTACTGTCAAATGCAGTATTTATAACTCACTGAGGGTGTTCGATGATAGCTGTCGCACAGTGTTGAAGAGCCTTCCTGCTTCAGGGTCAGAGAGCCATCAATGTCATCCTGGTCACTTTCACTCCAGTAATCTGCTAGCAAAGCATTCTGGGTTTCACTCATGTGCTTTAAATACCATTAGCATGCGAAGGTAAACATTTCACAGTCCCCTAGGTGTTTAGCAGTCACTAAGGAACAGACTCATGATGCGTAGGACCACCATCAAAGGATTTAGGACAGTGTTACAGAAAGCAGGATAGGCACCTAACTACCACCATATGTAAAAACCACCTTCTGATCACAGAGTTTCAAAGAGAAGCTTCATTCTAGATGTTGAAGTAAAGTTGAGCCTTAACACTTCATTTAATTATCTCAGCATAACAGCTTCCACCATGGGTAGTGGTGAAAGAGGCCAGGCTGGCACCTGAGCTCAGGAGACGCAAAACCAGTTCTAAAGCACAGTGACCTGTGTTTGTGATGGCTTCACTTGCTCCAAGGTGATGAGCAAACCCGATGGCTGTGACTGGGAATGTCCTACCTCACCCTCAACCTTGCATTCTCTTTATTGCTGGTTTTAAACAGTTTCAAGAATTTGTGCTCAGGATTTTATTTTCTCTGATGGTGGCACCCGTAAATACAGTTCTTTGAGGATAGCTAATTTAAATTGATCTTTTAAAAGATATGGCTAATAAAGAAGACAGTTCTGACATCTCCAACTTTGTTCAAATACTGAACAGATACGTACTCTCTGCTTTTTTCTCCCAGTTATATCTGAAACGTTACCTTCATCTGGATGAATATCCTTGTCATCAGGGGTGTAACCAATTGCTGCGAGACCCAAACGATTCATCCATCTAACAGAATAAAAAATGAGTAAGAGAGATACTTAAAAGGAACATTCAGTGTAAATGTTACCACATTTTTAACATTTGGAAAAGCCAGATACAATGCTTAGCCCAGAAACTGAACACTGTTAAAATCATGATTCAGCTGTGTTCAGTGGTGATTATTTCAAGTGAGGGATGTTCCAGTTCAAGTACAATGCAGCTGTACCTCTGGGCTTCTGTTCACATCTGCTGGAGGATGTTTGTCAAGCGGAGTATCAGACTCATTGCATTTTGTTCTGCTGCATAGAAAACTGAAGAATCATGCCATCAAACCTTCCTTACATCATCAAGACAACATGAAGCATATACACAAACACTCTAACTTCAGCAGTGACTGAATGAAAGTTTAGAATAGTCTGTGTAGAACAGAGAGCATCCAGCTCAGTCTCCACATCAAGCAGACCCAAATGCTCCCTAAGCCACATCTGCAAACTGTTTGTGTAATGGTTTTCAGAGGCATTGCATAAAGGAGCACATTGCATCTATTCTGATTGCTACTTATATTAATTTCAGGAACTTAACCTGAATTGCAAAAATGCTATCAAATAAAACAGAGTTATGGAAATAATTGTATGAAGATCTGTATTAGGAAACAAGTGTAGAAACAAAAAGCTAAACCAGACAGTGACACTGTCCACTGGTTATTTGCTACTCTAGATTCATGCTACCGGTGATGTAAATGCCTAGGCTTGTTGAGGTGTTATATCAATATTATTTTGCTTTAATTTTTTTCACATGAAATCTTAGGTTTCTGAAACAAGAGTTGGGATGTTGAAAATACTTCAATATTTGCATTTTACATTGGATGTTCTGGTTTCTTTCTTTGTCCCAAAATTAATCAGTTTGGACAAAAATAAGATTCATTGTTACATTAGGAAAATACGTAGTATATTTTGTATATAGTATAGTAAGTTTTGGGGAAAATACCTGTAGAGTTTTCTTCACATAACATTTCTAGATGTTTATAAAATATATAATTGGAAGACAGAAGGAAAGGAAATGAACACACAGAGGGGAAACCACTTCTTAATGTTAAACAAATGGAAAATCAAGAATTGCCCTATTTTTATTAACAATGAAATATAACCAAAGAAAAGAGCCCTATTAATAGACATCTGCAATGATGGGGATGCATTCTGAACTGTTCCCTTCACAGTGACTGAAGTATTTACTATGTTACCCATTTCCTAGTATGTTGCATGGAAGGTGATCTTCAGAAGCAGCTCTTTTTTCCTTAACATTGCAACATGAAATTTATTAATAATTATGTTCTTTGTTAATGAATCTTATCATGACAAAAACATCTTTCAAAAGCTTTAAGAAAGACATAGGCAAACAATACATAGTATAAGGGCAAGTTTTTTTGCAGATTAAACCAAGAAAACTATTCAGTGTAATTCTTTCCCACTTGAACAGAAAAAAGCTTCTAAAGATACATGTGAATGTGTTATTGATTTAATAGTACAGTATATGGAAGGTGGCATACACAGTAGGGAGGCAAGATGAGATGGATGAGTGAACTCTCCACTAAAAATAGCTTGCAGTTCAGCATCTATTGATCTTCTGGTCTAAGCAACGCTTGGCAGTTGCTCAGAGCAATGATCTTAATCTGTAATATTGGATATAACACTGACTCATTGCATAGCCTTCAGCAAATCATTCTACATATGTTATGACTTTCATAAGTATCTAGAGGGGACAACAACATTAACTTCTCACAAGGAATTGTTGTAGGGTTTCATTTACTTGCAAAACTATGAACATATAAAGATTGTACAAGAATATTGTTTTGCATTTCAGTATTAGAACAGAAGCGAGCAGGTTGGAAATAAAAATGGAAATGCTGATTAGTTTTCACAAGTGCAGGGTTAGAACTGCTTACAGGGCGATTGTTTGCATTGGCATATCAATAGCTTATCTTTATCACAAAAGAAGTAAATTGCAAGTGGATTAACAGGTTTGCAGAAAAGATTTTCTACAGTGCTCACCAGTGTAATTTCATTCCACAAACAGCACGCTGATCACTTGACATTCTCTTGAAAGATACATTCTTTATTGCAGCAATTGAAATGACATCATTCCCTTGTTCATTATTAAGCATTTATAGTCACTATTTTTTCAACTGTGGTTCCTGAATTTCTAAACTCATTAGCACTGGAACAGAATAGTTTTAGTCATTCTTTACTATATGCCTTTGGCAATTAAGCAGAATGCCTGAGCAGCTTCAAATAAGGTTCTGCTTAAGCACCAGTGATAAATGAAGACTCATTACCATTTTCAAAGATAAAGCAGATTCAGCTGTTCCGGTGGTCAGTGCATGGAAATTTATATTGTCTGAAACTTCTTGCCAGATTTATCTTGTTGCATGTTGTTAATTTGAGATTTTTAGATCTTGGAAGCATATATATATATATATATATATAGATAGATAAGAGTCAAAGTGTTAATATTAATCTTCAAGAGAACATGGATATTCTTAGCATACACAGAGTGTCAGCTTTATTCATATAGTCTCCAATGTAACTTCTCTAAAGTTGCTCATATTTTTCTCTTCAGAGGGCCAGAAGATCCCCAGCTATAGTTACAAGTACTTTCTTACTTCATTTTACCACAATTTAGAGTTAGCTCTTTGTCGAGACAACAAAAAGGGTTATCTGATGACATTCAGTGGCTTATAATGATAAACTCTCTTCTGATAAAAGAAAAAGAATCTCAATTTGAGGTTTTGTGTTTTTTAAAAAAGCATGGGTGAATGTTTTTGAGGTTAATCAGGAGTTATAGAAGTGCTAAGATTACACATCCTTTTCTTACAGTTAACATCAGATGCAAGCTCAGTTCAAAGGAGAGCTACGTAAACTTGATGAATTTGCTTGATGAGCAAACCACTTCCATTCTTAATAAAACAGGCAGTTATAAAAAGTCCTCTGTGGAAAGCTTGGAATCTTAGCTATCTGGCTCTGAACTCTTCATTGAATGCCTTGTAGGAGTATGTGTCAGAAATGGACTCTATGGTGTAGATGGCTGTGCTTAATTGAAGGTCATACAATGCAAGATTGCATGCTGCACCTGACAAGCAGCAATAGTGAAAAACCCCCAGAAGATTGTTTTTCTAATTTGGTTTCTATAGCTACATCCCTAATAGCTCTTTGAACTTCATGTGATCATAAAAAGACACGAGATATTCTGGCAGGTACATGCACAGCAGTCTTNAGTCAAGGTTATAAAAAGTCCTCTGTGGAAAGCTTGGAATCTTAGCTATCTGGCTCTGAACTCTTCATTGAATGCCTTGTAGGAGTATGTGTCAGAAATGGACTCTATGGTGTAGATGGCTGTGCTTAATTGAAGGTCATACAATGCAAGATTGCATGCTGCACCTGACAAGCAGCAATAGTGAAAAACCCCCAGAAGATTGTTTTTCTAATTTGGTTTCTATAGCTACATCCCTAATAGCTCTTTGAACTTCATGTGATCATAAAAAGACACGAGATATTCTGGCAGGTACATGCACAGCAGTCTTACATGCATATCTCTGTGTATCTTGCCCCCCTGAGGCAGAAAGTTGGACTTCTCTTCCTCCCTAAATTCTGCCTTTTTCCTTTGATGATTTCAAATATCTTGGTTTGATAGTTAAACAATAGCATTTTCCACTGAATCAGTTGTGATGACCTGGAGCTGTACTAAACATCCCAAGGATACTTTGCTAACATTTTGATGTGGGGAATAGTAATGAACTAAGGAAAGGGTTAAGAGTTTTCAACAAACTATGTATTGATTGTCTTAACTTAGTATAGGGAACAGGTGTGTTCTCGTTCTTGCTAGTTAAACTATAATCCAGAATAGAATAGGTAACCAAAACACGTTGTTTAAAATCAGGGACCCTTTTCCCTCAAGAAGATGAATGTCTGAAGGGAACTTGTTTCAATTAATCTCTAAAAGACTTAAGGTCGCCAGCTGGGAAAACTGTGCCAAGGGTGTAAAGTGCACAGCGAGGAAGACTTCTTACTTCACCCAAAAGACCCCAGCCCAAGACCACCACACGGCAGTGTGCAGGGGCAGAGGGGAAGGAAATGGTATTAATGAGTTCTTGGAACTAATTGTAACAATCTCCTCCTATGCTTGTGAAATCTGATGAATATGTATGTTTGTGTGTAATAAATATCTAGCTTGTTGAGCTCTCGGTGTGTGAGTTAGGAGGAGCAAACCCCCTCACACCCAGTGCCACAATAAGCATACCTACTTTATAACTCTTTGTGAGTTGTGGAGTTCTAGTCCGTAAATCAATTTTACTTTCAATATTGTACAACATCTCTATAAGATGTGGCATCTGTCTTACCGAGGTACATTGTAACAATTTACAAGGGACCAACAAGTGTATTAATTATTTTTATTGACTGTAACTTACTGACCAAAATGTAAGAAAAGATAAGCTCCAAGTGTTGTCATCTAAATACATAAGTGAGTTTTGTACTTGTCTCAATGGTTTAAATTCTAAATAAATCAGACTTGACTTTAATTAATTCTGTTAATTAGAAACAGGCACTGTTGTCATTGCTTTGGGATAAAATAAAGTCGCATGGTAGGAAGCTAAGTTAAATTTACTGAGTTAATTCTGGTTAGTATCAGGGGATTACAGCCCAGGGTGTCTTTTGGGAGTCTGATTCTATCCCCAGGCCTGGCAAGTGATGATTACAAAGGCACTGAGGGCAATGATGAGCTAAGTACCCATTGCAATAATCAAAACTTGGTACAGAAGAGTGAGTCATGCTTGAAATGCCCTGAATTGTCAGGAGTCAGGGGCACATTCTCTTACTGATCATCTGATAAAAACGCTGGAAAATGTTGAAGAGGACCAAACAACTGCACAGATTCACTGTCCTAACACACTGCATTAAAGATGAGAGTATGCTATTACTCATTGTACAAATGCAGGAAGTTTGTGTTTAGTGCCTTATAATTTACTCCTGCTGAGTGTGGAGATGAGCCAGTCCAAGGTCAGTGTGAGGTTCTGGGACTGAAGGCAATGATAGTTTTCATAGTGGCATCACACTTCACCTACTTGGCTATTCCTTCCTACAGTTTAGAGTGAAACAGCATGAGTAAAAAAGCCAAAACAACTTGGACAATTTCAGTTATAATAAATTTGAGAAAACAATTACATTTTAGTGCATGAGAGTGAAAACAAAAGGGTAACCATTTTTACAGAAAGAGGTGTGAGTCTGTAATTTTTAAGGCTATAGTTAAAACCATTCCATAAATTCCTGGAGAACAGGTTGTGAAGTAGCGAGTTTCTATGGTTCAAGTAAGTTTTATTTGCTCATATGCTCATATACTGCTGCATATACTTTTGCATATGCAAGATGGCTGGTATGTAGAAGAAAGAAGAAACTATTCAGTTCAACTGAAAAAGTAAATAGAGGATATGTCCTGGAAAGGTGTAAATTCAAGAAAGAGTCTATCCACTTTCATTATCTTTCTGTTAAACGTTCTCTGGAAAATGAAACCAATGAAATACTGAGACATTGAAGGATAAAGTTCTGTATTTCCTTTCTTTCTTGCATCTTTTCATCAATTGGTACTTGCACTCGTATGCTGTCTTGGGCTTGTGCAATAAATATCTCAGTGCAGGAAAATATCTTTCTTCACTTTTGAGACTGCATCTACACTTCACATAATTTAGTTGAAAGAAAAAAGCCAAAAGTAAAGAGGAAGTTAAATTTGACTTAATGAAGTTTTTAAGTCTATTAAAAATAGATTCCCTTGAACTATTTGTTTTCTACATAGAATTTATTCACTGCAATCTATATTTAATTTCTGATTAAAACCTTTGTATTCTGTTTTTTCTTTCCTTGCATGGGGTAATTGGATTCTAGAATTCATTTTTTTTTTTTGTAATACAAAACTGTATTTTTAAACTGATTTAATAGGTTTTGTAATTGCTATGCTGGCTGCTTCCTGACCAGTCTCTCTTACTGGACACCTAAAAAAGAAATCAGTAAATTCCCCATGTTGGTTCCTAAGGTACATTATTTTCAGTATTTTCTAAGGTTATACAGTTAACATATTCATTTAACAGAATAAAGGTTCCTGTAGTAGGTATGGCTAAAATGATGCCTTGATTTTCCTCAACACAAAATGAAGCCCCAAAATGTAACTGACGTCTCACAGTGAAATACAACACTAAGCAGAGTCTTCTCAATGAGCTCATCTCTCCAAACATATCAACTCTTAGCAGCCTGTATTTCTGCTATTGTATTTGTCACAGTTGCTGGAATTTGTTAAGTAAAATCATTCATGGCTAAACTGCAAGCACTTTCTTATTTAATCCTTTGACGTGACTCTGTTGATCTTGTTTCGTGCATTGTCTTCTTAGATTTGTCAGGCTGGAAAAATATGAAAAAGCCCCAGACAGCTTAAGAGCTGGCAAGTGAACCATGGCAATTTGTGCCCTCTGTGCATATGCATCCACTTCATCCCCTTAATGGGATTTTTGACTTCACCCTGTCAGCCAGCTGCACTACTATGCCTTTGTAGTCAGAAAGCTGGTACTGAAGGTACGGAAGCTGATACTTAAAGGAATCTGTTAAGATGACAGTAAGATATTTTCTTCATTAGTCAAATGTGGCTTCTGGATTTTACTCTTCTGTAACGTTGTACTATTGGATTTACCATGTTACTACTGGGTAACTCACCAAACGTTTTGGGCATCCACTTAAGGACAAGTACTGGGTGCTGCACTCACCTACAGCTTCCTATGCTGACTGTGACATTATACATCCTTCAGCATGTGCAGCCACATAGTATTCTCCAGATAATTTTCTACCATTCTTACCGAAGTACAAGGAAGAGATGTAAAGCTGTAAAAGTGCTTGGCCTAAAAGAAAGCTTTGAAGACATGAAATATTCTTTATGAGCAAGAGAACTGAGTTTAGTATGGTCTGAAAAGGAATGAGTGATTTTTTTCTGGGGGGGGGTTTAAAGGGCGACATTTGTAAGAATGGGATGATTTACTTGTGAAATGATGTGATTCTACTTTCACATATTCTTAAAGATACCAGATCATATAGGTCAAACAATACTGTTAAATTCCTGGCTTATTTAATTACATACATATTACTTATTTTCATTACTAAAAACTTGAGATGTTGCAGTGGTAACTTCATGTCTCCAGCACATCACAATATGTGACTGTGGTGCATGTTCATTCATCACTGAGAGGTACAGCACTGCAACCACAAAAATCTGCTCTATTAAATGCAGTTAAACTGTTCAGCTCCCAGAAGAACTATACTAATTCACAATGACATTATTTACAGCAGAATTTGGTTAATTTTGTAATATAAACTAGTACAGAAAGACAATGCAAATTCTAACTCCCACACATTAGGGATAAATTCATACCTGAATGCTGATTTGGATAATTGTAATTGTGTACTGCAAACTCCTTAGACTATGCTATAAACAGCTGGTTCCCAAACTATATTAACTGGAAAATGGTACTTCACAAGTCTGTAGTAAGTGGTCCATAAATCATAGAAAGGAGGAGTTAGGTGATTAGCCAGGAAAAGAAGGTTTTAAAGGTGTACAGCCATGTACTACTGCTTCCTGGTGTAGTGTTTTCCCCAAACAGAGCATGGTAGCTCCGCTATTGCACTGTTCAGTCCCACATGCATAGTGATTTAACCAGGTCTCTGGGGCCTGCAGCTAATTCTGATCAGAAAATTGTTTTACTGGTGCTGCAACTTACAAGCTTTTATGTGAGAACATTAAATTAGAGGACTGAAGTGGCCTTGGACATGGACTATCTTTCCTGGATTTGAAGCAAGTTTATAGGAACATAAAGGAAGAAGGAGAGAACATGCTGTTTATGTTTACTTACACCACCATTGGGAATCTCCATTTCAGGGGTTTTTCTTTGAAACTACCTTTCATGTACTGCAGAATGATCTCTTTGCTTTTCATTGGGTAAGGAACCAGGGAGCGAGAGCTCTTTAATAACATCTTCAGCTCTATGTGTTAAAGAACTGTTATATTATGGCAGACAGATCTGACATGATTACTCTCCTGCTCACTTCTCAAGGAACTCCTGTTTATAAGATGGGCAATGTCTAACAGGAACATGGGTCTGAAATTTTTAGTTACCGAGATATGTTCTTAGCTGCTACCTTATTTGTAAGTGAAAATTGAAAGTTAGAACTGTAAAAGATGTATCAATACTTTTAATTATTTAACTGGCCCACCATCTGATTTGGCCAAGATCTATCAAAGAAACTCAAATGCCCAAAATTTAAGGAAGACAGCTGAGTGAACTTCAGTAATAAGAGGATGATTTAGAAAAAGCCATGAGTAATTTGCTTGGTTATATTCTATACATAAAAATCAAAAAAGATATGCCTCCTGAAGTTTATAGACTCATAGAACAGTTAGGGGTGGAAAGGGCCTTAAGATCATCTAGTTCCAAAGTTTACTTATTATCAATATAGATTTAATTCAGAATACTTCAATTTGCAAAGAGTTTCCTTTTAAGAGAAATATTGTGTTATAATCTTTCAGCTGTTTACTTGAAAAGTATTGGGAGCAACCCAGTAGCATATATTTGTTCTATTTTTTGGAATGAATGCAAAAGTTTATGGCAATTATTAATATTGCAAAGTTAACCTGGTTATTCAAACCAAATGTGATCCTTATTCAGCATAAAATACAAACTTTTCTAAATTTAATATTTGGAGTCCATCAGGAGATTTTAAATGCACTGCAGCGCACACTTCAATCACATGCAAGTTTTAAATAAAGTAGATGTTGTAAAACACTTGAATATTAAATTCAGTGCTTGTTTCCTTAGGAGTATTAAAGCCATAAACAGGTTATGCATGATATAGTAATAGATGAAGCACTTCTGGGAAATCAGGCCTTTAACAAGCTTGGAGCACCCTTTGACCATGGCAAGCAAAAGATGAGCTCATCAATTTCATTATTAATTCATTCCTAAGAACACAACTGTGCTCATGTAAGATCTGACAAAACAGCATGAGCATTAATTTTGCAAAACAAAGTCTGTCTGCACCACACAACGCAGCAGGCAAGATTCAGCGGCAACAGAGTGACTCTACCTGCTCCATACAAATCAATTACTACCCATTGGTACACGATTCTTTCAACAGCAAGGCGGTAATAAAGGCAGGTTAAAATATTCTGGAGTGGAATAAAATTATTAAGCAGTGAATGTGAAGTAGGAAACTAAAACCAACTGTTAAAACAGAATGTGGTGGTAATTGCAGTTGAAGAAAGGGTATATGGTCCCCCCACAGTGAATAAAGAGATGCTGTGGCCCTCTCCATATTAAAACTCCTTTACTTTTCAGCATGAAAGCTCTACCATTCTATCAGCATAGAAAATCCAGTTGAATGTTGTGGTGGCTGCAGGAGTATGAGATGCCCTTTTTCCTCAGATAGCTAGCAATTTGCTGGGAAGACAGAGATTTGTGAACTCAGTATTTCAAGTCATTTCTCATCTATGAATCTTGCTTATTAATTTTTGAATTTCACACAGAATATCTTGAAGAAGGAATTCCAGGAAGCATTTAAAAGCTGCAAGGGGTGCCCCAGAGGCAGCGTAGTAATCCACCGTTTGGATTGGAGAATGAATTCCAATTACTCTTCAAGAACAGCATTTCTGAAGGAAAATTAGTGCAAATAATACTTCAAAAGGAGCTCACTTTTTGTCTTCTCCCATAGGAATCAGACCCCAAAAGTCAGGAAAAAGGCACTCAAAAGTTCCATACTAAATGATATGAAATGATAATATGATATTGAAGGTATATCCTTCCCAATGAAGGCTGCAAACTCTCACAAAGACGACCTCATTGGCTCCCCATAGAAAAATCCATTAATATTGTAAGAGCAGTTTATCGAATGTATTTCAAGACTCCTTGAGTCAGGGCATTTTATGGTGTAATAGGAAGACATGATCTATTGCACTTCAGCAAATGATAGCAATCAAAGTAGCTAAAATCAAAGGAGGGACAATGCATGGTTAAAAATAGCAGAACATCCTCACTTCAGTTATGGACCAAAGAAAGCTCAGCCGCCTCACATGAATGAACAATGGAATGTTATTAACATTGGAGACAATACGTTTCAGCAAACTGATATCCTAAAAATGACAGCTAGCCACAATGAAATACTCTGGATAACTGAACCTCAGCATCATCCTCATCAGTGGATGATGAACTGGCCTCAACTCTTTCAATACAGCCAATCTTACACATCAATACACTATTTCCTGAAGGGCTACATAAGCCACAGGATATAAATGCTCAACTTAAAAATAATTTTTAGCCATTAATATTCCAAAGAAAAAGATCCAGCTGCATTCTAAAGTAATTCTGTCTAAGTCTGTGAACAGACAAAACTAACTAAACCTCAAAGTTTGAGCCATCTATCTGAGGAAAGATTTAAGGCTTCAGAACATGGTAACATTGTCCCATGTGCCCTTGCTTTTTACCTCAGCTGGGAATAAACAAATTAGTGAAGTAACAGGAGGAGGTAGAACATTTGACTCTGCCTTTGAGGATCAGAGTTGCTGTCCCACCTTTATCTAACCTCTGCCTTCATCACTGAATCACAAAATAGAAACACAGAGTAATTTAGGTTAGAAGAGATCCCAGGAGGTTGTCTCTTCCCACTCCCCACCTACAGCAGGGCCAACTTTGATGCTGGATCAGGTTGTTCAGGTCCTTGTCCAGTCAAGTTTTGAATGTCCTCCCAGCACATCCAAGGGCATTTAAAAGCGCACAGTAATGCCAAAGATTGAACTTTCCTAGCTCTGTGCCTTGTGGGGAGGGTGATGTGATGAATAAGTTAATGACTATGTGTTTTTGTCATTGTTGGGGGTTTGGGGGCTTGGCTTTTTGTTGTGTTTTTTTAGTTGGGTTCTTTTCATTTTCAAATTGTGGCATGAAATATAAAAAGCACCTCATGGGTTCAGTTGTGTTCTGATTGATTAAAAAAATACTTCAAATTGCTTGTGCCTGGTTTTAGGTCCTGTCACATTACTGTGGATTGTCACTAGATCTAACTTTAGAATATCTTATCCCATCATGGGGGTATACTGTTAAGTATAAGTGGAGATGAGACCAACAGAACTAACTTTCCAAACACATCTTTGCCAAATCTTGACATGTAGCATGACAGAAGATTTCAGCAAAGTGAGTCACACGGTGTAATGCATGTATTAGAATTAATGGAGAACTATGTGGACTAAGTATTGAGAACACTATCAATCAGCATGACATCATGCTCCAAGAGTGTATTTCTATGTGAGATGAAATACCATTTTCAATTATTGGAGTGCCATGATAAAGAGGAAACATAACTTACCTATTCATTTCTTCAAGGCAGTCTGTTGCAAAGTAGAAGCTCTTTATTTTGGGGTGGCATGCTTTGAAGGCACTATAGAATAAACACAAATATTTTATTTCAGACATGAATATGCAAGACTGACCTGCTCTATGATTCCTCGTCATGTTAGGGGTTTCGTAGCCATTTTGAACTTTCAGTCTGAATCTTGCTGGATTCATTTATAGATGGATTCCTATTGATCCAATTACATCTACATTTGCAAACCTAACTCCTATTTTGTACAAAGCCCTTGAATGACTTAGAAATATAAATCCTTTCAATAACCACTGATATCATGAATCTGAAAAATTCTTGGGTGAATTTAAAAATCTTACTGAGTATATTTAACTACATCTTAGGTGTAGTCCAAAGATCAACTAAAGGAATAAGAATTTAATCCCATCACCTCTTCTCATATATTTAGATGACTGTGTTTTGTGTCCTACTCAGATACAGAGGGCTGCCAGCTTATTGTTATAACTGTCTTGTGTCTTTATGTCAACTTTGATTCTGAAGATATGCATGAATTTATCCTTTGTATTCAACTGGAGATGACATCTGAAATACAGGACACTGTATTCTTTTTACTTAGCCATTAGCCTGTAAGAGCTCTAGAATAAACTTAAGTAAACAAATGTTTCCTAAATTTGATGCAATATATTTTAAATCCCCAATTATAATATTCATTAATTTGAGTTTAACAGAAGCAGTATGGAAGGTTCTAGGAAATGTAAGTGGCAGGTTTGCTTTGTTTGGAAGCAGATAATAATAAAGAAGTTTCTTAGAGAATCTTAACTCTAAGTCACTTCTAATTCCATCAACTCCTATGCCAAGTTACTCTAAAACCAGCCATATCCCAAGTAAATGAGTGTTTTATTAATTACTATGATTTATTGTAGTTTTCAAAGACAAAAAATGACAGCTGAAGAATCACAGAATCACCAGGTTGGAAGGGACCTCTAAGATCATCAAGTCCAACCAATAAAGAAGCTTCACTTGGCACACTGACTTCCTTATAGATACTATTAAAAGAAATGTATACAGTGCCAGGTTTTCCTAAAAATGTTTTAGAGACAAATGTGATAACAGCAGTTGTACTTGTGTTATTTCCTTTTTCGTGAGATTAGATGTAGGTAAGTTTACCTTTGCACAGAGGGTCATCATAAAACGTCTTAATTGCATAAAAGAAGAATTGAGAGATAGGTAAATAATATTTCAGCAGCTGTTTCTGCAGAACCTCCTCTCCTTAGCTACTTGTGTTTTAGAAATGAAAATAGTGCGTGCATGGGGAACCCCAAAGAGGGAGGAAAACTTCCTCATGCCCACTAGATGGCATACACTTGTTAATTATATCTGCCGAACGGTAAGATTTTAATGCAATGGATTTTGATCATTAATTTTAAGTACATTTATGATTGGGTTTACCTCATTAGTGTAATATAATTTTAATGACAAAGATTCTTATCACCCTTAGCCTCCTGCTTCTTAATGCAGAGCTATTTACTTTCCTTATGCCAGCTGACTACCTGTGACTCCAACTGCTTTAGCAAAACTGGGTATCCATCTGTGAATAAGAAATGTGAAATAGTTTTCTAAGTCTTTATACACACATGTATTTATTAAAGTGGTATGTTACACATTGGTAACTACAAAGTAATTAACAAATACTATACCTCCTTAAAGAAGCTCCTAACGGAACTTTTAAGACTAAAAATAGAAAGTAATTGCTAAACAAATACTCCTGCACTGCTATACTATGGTATGCTGGTTTGATGGGTGTATTTTTTGCATCAGCACGCAGTTTTCAGTTGGTATGAACTCTGTGCAACATCTCCACCTTCTAGTGTTTCATTTGCCCAACTGTCTTCCAGTTCTGAGATTAAAGAATTGGCTCAAATTGGAGAGGATTATGTGGTGGATCTAAAGATTCTAATCCTCTTGACTAATCCTGATAGAGTATCACATGATGGAGTTTCTGCTTGTAAATAGGATTATTTTCCTAGACAGGAAATTTGGGTACATAAAAGCATTAAATGCCAATATCAGGGATTCAAAGTCAACCTTTTAGAAGTTACGATATGCCAGAGCCTGTGCGATAAACAGAACTGAAATTTGGCTCCACTGTCCTCTTGTAATATGGTGCAATCTATGATTATGGATTTGAATTCTACACTCTCACACGAGCCCTACTTCAGTTAGGGTACAGAGAGTGGACTGGCTGGAGAGGTGAATCAGAATAATGCAACAGATAAGGCCACTTTCTGTCTTGGTTACAGAATTTGTGAATGTGTCATAAAATGCAGAAGGAGCAGAGTTTTTCAAGGTATCAGTTAAATGCTGCAGGTCTGCTTATGCAAAGGATTCCTCCCATGCTAAGTCACAGCAAACAGACTTAATAATTGGTTATTAGATATTCCTCAGTATCTTTGTGCCTGATATTCTGATAGTTTACTGAAAGGGTGAGCACTTGCAGATGCCATAATGTATTTTACATATTTACATACTCTGGAGGAAACAAACCTTTATTGTTATGAAATGGAGATTTCAATTCTGTGGAAACTTTTTATTTAAATGTTTTTTGCAGTTCTGTTTCTGGGCTGCAAAACATAACAATAAAGCCATTTTCATCTCCCAGAAGTGTCACGAAGATTATTATTAGGGAAGCATTTAGATATGCTAGCATTAAGAACTGCAGAAAATTCTCCAGGGAAATCTAGAAGCATAGAGGAATATGAATAATGCAGAAGAACAGTACCTACATTTTTACCTTTGCCTTTTTTCTGAGAGCCCCAAACTGGATGCAGTAATCTAGACGTAGTGTTATGAGTACCAAGTATAAGGGTATAATCACTTCTTTTATCTATTGCCTGCACTGCACTTAACACAGGCTGGTAAGCTGTTAGATCTCCTTCCTGGGGGGGCCCACTGGTGGCTCAAGTTTGGTTTACTGCCTACCAAGACTGTAAAGTTCATTTCAGAAGGAGTAATAAAAATTACTGAAGCTGTAGTAACCTTTAGACAACTTCATGTCTTCCTATACTATATCAATGACATTTATATAGAATTCAGACTGCACAGTTCCAATAAACAGTGTGGTATGTGCTCTCATAAATTCAAGACCTGAATATGCATTAACTATGCAATCTGACCTGGTGAAGAGTTTTGGAAATTCAGGCAAAGCACTAGCTAACAATGAGTAATTATATATGTAATTCATTATGGGCCATTGTGATTATGAATATCTTCGAAAATATCATAATACTAGGGGGTCATTCCACATCACACAAACTTAAATACTAACAGTTCTAATACACTATAATGACTTTAAATCATGGAAGTGCAGGTGTTGCCTTAAAGCAGTGGAAAGTTTTTCAGTGTCAATGCAAGAAACCTCCTCTCTCAGGGACAAGGTCATTCTACATCCAAATATAGCCTGGGGAGCTAAACCAGTCTGAGATAATGCCATGATTCATATAATAATCAGGGTACCTTCATTAAATGCATTAGAGAGGCACATCATCAAACCATACAGAATAATGCATTCAATTACTGTACGTTCCTGTGAAATCTTTCTTAAGGCTATTTCATTCAATGTATGCTATGGCCATCAGTAAGTCATTCAATGAAACAGCACTCTCCATCTGACTGAATAGTGGAAAAGACAAACCTTGGTTATTGTAGTCAGACTTCAAACTCTTTTGTTCAATAAAGTTTGAACATTTCACATGGAGGGTTCTGAAAGTAACAGAAATTTGAGGGGAAATCAAGCTGAGTACCAGAATGTTCTTAGCGTTGATTTTGAGGGAGCTGAAAGAAAACTAATGCTGTGATTTTAGCTGGACTTCTTTATGCACTAGAATGCTATGTGTACTTTTGGGGACTTTGTTTTGAAATTTTATTTTAAAAATAAATGAACGTATGGAAAAGGGGAAAAAAAAAGAAAGAACTAGGTTTCTTTCTCCTGCTCTTATTAACTGCCAAGGTAACTGCTTTACTAGCTTTTACATTAATGTTAAAATGGACTCAATCATACAAGCGAAATCACAACCACATTCATATTTTCAGATTTCAAGCTTGCAATGAATTTATGTTACAGAAACTCCACTGTTCAATGAAAAATGATAATGCTAGTGAAAAAGACTTCCTAAAGTGGAAAGAAGTGGGAACTGATCTTGTAAAATCTGACTTTTATTAGCTTGCTGAAAAGGAGGCAAGAAAATCCTAATTGGGATGTTTCCCTCTAGTCTAACAGGGACAGTAATGAAGTCTGAGTTAGAACTTTTCCAGCATATGCTGTGCCAACATGGGCCACCATCTACTTAATTTTATTTGTCCCTATGCTTACCAGAACCATTAGCTTTTCAGTGGATTCAGGCAATGGCAATCGTGCTTAGTCCTTCCTGGTTTGACAACATAGAGGAGGATAGGTAAGTACTTTGAAAGTGTGCTTAGAGAGGCTGTGGATTAGAGCTGGTTTCCACACAAGCAGGGGCCTCCATACACATAGGATAGATATTCTAGAATGTGAGTGGAACACTGGGTTGGATTTATTTTCTCCACAGTTTTCAGAAGAGCAAGTAAAATAGGCAAAAGTAGGGTGTAGTTTTTATGATGGGTTAATATATAAATGAGAGTCCTTGAAGGGGGAAATCAAAGGGAAATTCAGCTCAGTGAACAAAGGGAATACTATTAATGTCTTTATTATACTTTTAGCCCTGGACTTACCTCTTTTTGAAAGGATTTGAAGCCTGAAGGTACTTAGTTTTCAATAGTGTGCAAAGTTTTAGTTAATCAGACTTTTTCTTGTGCACATACCCTACAGAAATAGTACTCTAAGAAGTGCTCTGAGGAAATGTGTTCTAATGCTTAGAGGAAATCTCTGGAAGCTCTTTCTAGCTGTGCACAATGACCTTCTGTTTGATCTTTGTTAATTCATTGAAGTTTGTGAAGTGTTCTATATTCTAACAAAAGAGTATTATTTTGGGGGTATTTTTGTTCAATAAAATTATTAATATCTACTCATTCCTTAGAGGTATTTATAGTGCTCAGTTTATGTGTAATATCCATAGGGATACCCTCAGCTAGAAAGAATAATATTGCACAGTCTTCTAATTCTCTGACAGGCGATAATAACTCAAGACAAGAAAAAGCAATTGAAGAGGTTTGATCTGATGAGCAGTCTCTGTTGTAACTTATACGGTTAATATTTTTATTGTACATGTGTTCATAGCTGTAGGTCTTGTATTTCTCAGCCCAAAAAAGTGTTTAGTCATTGGACAAATACAACAGAAATTCGGGATGCTTAATTATAAGTATGAAAGCTTTAGTTAGAGAGTATCTTCAATACTATTCTATGTAGCTCCTTGTGGCAGCAAGTTTCAAAAATCCAGATGCAGCATATAGAACACATGTGCAAATAATACAGGAGATACCAGCAAAGTGCTAGTCTTAAAGCACTGGGATTATTCTGTTAAACATGCTGTTTGACAGCTTTGCGTTTTGCAATCCCAACACTGCTTGCAAACTATTTCCAATGAGTTCTGTTATTAAATATCCCTTAAGTGTGGCAAAGCTTAGTGTATGCTTTTTACTGGAAGCATAATGCAGTAGTAGCAATATGCACAGAGGCAATAACGCAATATTCATTTTGCATCTGGAACCTAAATATTTTAGCACTTGAGAATAACACAATATTGGGTATGTAAGCTTCCTCCATAAAAGAGGAAATGAAGTTTATATTCACTGTCCCTTGTTATGATATTTTTTATGGTATTTCATATGGGAATTGTTTCTTTCACACTTGATTCTTATCAAGATGATCATTCTGAACCTAAGAAAATTTTATGTCTTGACTAACAAATTCACTGTGTTTTATTTAAATGAAGTTGTAACTGGGCTATCTGGATAGCTGACCAAATAGCTATCCAACTCTTTGTAAGACAGCATATGGAATTTACATTAAGTTACCTCTTTTATAATAAAGACAAACAATACAGGTTAAGTGGATCTTTTATGTTTTATGTACAGATTTATAGGTTTTCTGTGAAACTGCCTTCTCGGGACTTTGCCCATTTTCAGTACTATATTAGTATAGTTTCAAGAGTGATCCTTTAATTTACAAATATAATTTACACATTACTTACTGTTTTCGTCTGCATTCAATTGCTCTATCTATCCTGAACTCAGGTAAACTGATGAATCCTTCTGCTTTTTCATCCTATCAAATGAGAAGAAAAAGCAGTTGTGAAGAAGAGCACAAAGAGAAATGAGCAGTAGCCATTTGGGTCTTATACTAAGAACAAACATCCAATCAATTGAAACGCTGAACATTTTCCACATAACGTTTTTAGTTAAAAAAATATATTAACTTAATCATACAGTGTCAATAACCTTTATAAAGTAAGTAAACTGACAATTATGTAAAGGAGGTGCAATGAACCTAATTCCCCTTTGCTGAAGACTGCAGAAAACCTTTCAGTACCTAAAATAGCATTCAAGACATTGACAGCTACAGAGAATTCTTAGTTTCTTCATCACCTAGTTTACATTTTAAAACCATTTTGTGGATGCCTCCTTTTAAAGTCACTACTGTGCAGACCATCTGCCCTGCTGATAGTAATTGAGAAGGTTCCTACAGTGAGCTCACCAGTGATTATATCAGCCACAGACCTGAAACAACACTGGTTTGGTCTGACAAGAAGCCCCTAAAACTGAGGATAATTATGCTAGTAAACTCTTATGGAAAATGGAAAATATGGAGTAAAATATCAGTAATCAAAGCAGGCTGTGACACTGACAGTTTCAATTTGGCCCTGAGGCTCAATGCATACAAATGGAAGAACAGCAGTCTAAGGAATTTTGGCTTCTCCCCGCCATTATTTTTTTCCTACATATATGCAGATTGCACAAGTGTAGGCCCAGTGATTTTCAATAAGATTTCGCCAAGAGCAGCGTTTTGCACATGAGAAACTGCCAACTCCAGACTAATTCAGCAAAAAGCAAGAGGAACAGCGATATAAGAATAACTGTCAGATAAAGAGATCTACAAATTCAGATGTTCACATCTGCTTACATAATACGCCACTAACAGGAATGGTTAAACTGTATACATCCCCATGCACAACCGAAACGAAGGAGAGATGAGTGTGAACACTGTTTTAGTCCAAATAAATGCTGTCTGTGGAAAAGCGTCAGTGACTGACATATTCATTTCTTTAAGAATGACATGAACATCTGCTATTTTATTAAGTTTGGACATGGACTCAGATACCTGAAAATATAATTTCAATTAAAATATTTCCAGCTAGAGCGACCCAGACCTGACAGTTCAAGTGGCAGTTTACTAAAATATCCTCTCATGCAGTAAAAATAGGCTTTATTCAAAAGAATTATAAAGCTTAAGGTTTCATTTTGGCTTTCTCCGAACACCGAGTATACTTACATTTTGGTTTGTGTACCAGTACAAGGCTGAATCCTTCAGAATAAACCAGTACTTTTTCCATTTCTGAGTGAAATAACCTTTGGCATCCTTTTTCTTCCATAGCCAGCCTTCACAATCTCCATGCCCCAAGTCTTTGCAGGAAATTCGTCTTCTGCTCCCACTTGTTAGAGAGCTCCCTGTGAAGGCAACAATAGTGTGAGACATCCCACTAAGTGGAAGGGTGAAAGAACTATATAAACATGCTACTAATTTTTAATGATGATTCAATTCAAACTCCTTCAAGCCAAATTCTCTCCAATTTCAGGGAGAGAAAATGGAATGAACAATTTCCAAATTTGACAATGCTCTGCAATTTTGGCTTCAGCATGAATACAAAATGAAAAGGGCCTGGTTTATGTAATGCTTTAAGTACCAGAGGGTTCCTTCCTCTTAGGGTCACATATTTATCTGATTAAGATAGGCAGCATCATTCCAAAGTAAAAATGTATTAATTTAGCCCTCAGTCCAAAACTTAGAGAATGTCATAATCTATATACAGATGCAAACACTACTTCTTCCATATGCCTTCTGTTACTACTTTTAGGAACAGAAGGCTTGTCAAATTTTGGGCATTTTTAAACTCAATTTTTATAGTCGATATTTATAGTCAATAAAAAAGAAAAAACATTTACTTCCATAAAAATACACATGCTTACATGTCTTCCATCCTAAATTTAACTGAAGAATGGTATTTTATCTTTACTGCATTCTGTTTAAAAGCCCAGCACCAGGAAAAGTTGGGTTTTTTGTCTGTTATTTCCATACATCCTAATTGAGCAGCTTAAAATTGTTATCCTAAAGAACAGGTTTTTTGTCATAATTATGGCATTGTTTTTCCTGAAAAAGACTCTTTAGGAGATTTCCTTAAAATGCGAGACATTTCTCTGTGAAAAACCAAGTTTATATTGCTACAAGAATTATATTTGTCATACAGTGGAACAATTATGTTGTCCTACTGTGAAAGAGTAAAGAAATGTAGATAACATCAAAATGCCATTCTTTGTTCTGCAGCATTCTCCAACCAAGCTCTTCACATATTGCTCATTTTAGAATAGCTGTGCTATGTCCTGGTCAGGCTTAGAAGAATTAAAAATGTATAGCACAATAAAAGGAAAATTTTCATAGAAAGGATACTGAGGAAACAAATTGAATAAAAAGGGCACAGTGGCCATATACTTTCATACAAATTTATTATGCTGTAACTAGTTTACATATGGTCATTGCTTAAACAGTCTCCAATGGGCTATGAGTCGGTAAGAAACAGAGAACTTAAGTGAGAAGAAATTTTACCACCAAGTCTAGCAACATTGTACCTTGTAACACATTTATTTGGTATTTTAGTTTGGGGTTTGCAATCAAATTGAGAAACATCTTAATGAAGTTGAATTTTGGCGTTGGATCCAGATCATTTCTTATGAGAAGGTAAGCCTCATTTTCTAGTTTCAAAACGTTCACATAAGGAAGTTACCTTTTGACCATTTTCTGCTTTTTACCCTGAGGGAAGCGTAGTGGAATGACTGTAAGAAAAAATAAATAAATTGTGAAAACCCAATGCAGGTACCAGTAGCACCATGAAAAGGCTGGCTCCGATCTCCATGGTTAACTTAGGATCCCTTAACATAGAATCAGCTTTCACAGGATCCCATTTCTGTCATTTTTCTCTTGCTGCCATTATAAACATCATAAAGAAAACACAGTGCTATGCCTGCAAATTAAAATAATTTTTTTCCCTGTTATTAATTACAATTTAAATGAAATCATCAAGGATTCATTGCATGAATAGTTATGCAGTAGTTTGAAAACTAAGGATATAAACTCATATGAATGACCTAATAAAATGAATGATACCTGAAGACTGTTGTAAGTATATGTGAGATAGTTATACTCATTTGGAAAGAAACATCCATCACAAACATTACACAGTTGATGTGTAAAGTCATGTGCTCAGTGACATGTTGAAGTCCTATTCTTTAATTGTTTCCAACTATAGAAAACAAGGGAGTTTTTTAGGTTGGTGGGTTGACAGAGGAACTCTGAGGAGAAAAAAATAAGTTCTTAACTTCTGTGGCTGCATCATAAAAGCATTCTGGATGCTTAAGAAAAACCTAAAAGCATCTCATTACTTCAAACTTCAAAAACCAGGGATACTACTCAAAGGATGATAAAGATTTACCTCAAACATATAAAGGTAGGGGAAAACTTACACGTCAACACAATGAAGTAGTTGCCTGATTGGTAACTTACGCTACCATTACCAGTAGAAAAAACCAGTGACATTCACAGTGTGATAAACCACCAGACCCAGGCCAAAAACTGCATAGAAAGGGCCATTTTTAATTTTCTTGACTTTTCCTTTGTGACAGAAAACATTCAGCTCCACAGAGGGCCTAGAAGAAGGGTGCCACAGTCCCTGAGGGGGGTATCTCCATGCTGCCTTGACTCATGATATGACCACAGATAATCCCCTTCTCCCAGAGATCATCTGGCTGCTTACCTGACCTTAGAGCAGGTGCTCACTATGTGGTCAAAAAGCAAACACATGCTATAAAAGTCCTTATTACCTGTGCTGCAGCATACTAATTGTTTAAACTAGTATTAATTAGTCACAGCATTAAAATTTAAAATAACTGAGGATTATAATTAAAATTAAAAATTATTTAAATTAATATTCAGAATAATGAAGGATTCCATCTAAAGCACTACAGAAAAGCAACAGCTGGAAACAGGTCACCAAATACTGGAGTTTTATTTCAAATAAAGTGGAGGAGGGGGGAGTTGTGTTGCACAGGGCAGGGACCTGTTTGCAGCCCTTTGCAGTTCAGCCAGTTTGAAGTGTTGAATGGCATGGACATTTCCTAGTGACATGAAGAAATCAGCAATCCCTGACTCCTGAGGGAGCTGGCTGAGAGAACACAGGTGTTCTGTGCTCTGTCTCAGGCTGTTCTCCCAGTCAGTCACAGGATATGAATGCTTCACAAATATATTGTAATTCTGACAGGTGACAAGCTCTGTAAGTGCATATATGTTTTATCTCTGTAACACAGCATGTATTCTCCATTTAATCCGATAACTGCAAATCCATCCCTTTGTTTTGAGCACTAGAGAAGACAAAGATTAATGGTTGCTCCTATGCTACAGGAGAAGCAGTAAAAACCAGTCAGAAAACAAAAAAAACACAAGTAAGTCTGTGACACAGTATCAAAGATGCACAGCAACACTGGGGCTCTTACTCATGTCTTGCAAGCCAAGGCAGCAGTATTGACCAGTCGAACTGTGCCAACTGGAGTTCTGTGGTGACTGTGACTGAAACAATCTGTTCCATATTCCTCTTTCTGCATAAAAATGTATTATGACAGAGCAAGTATCTATTTCTGAAAAAGAGATCACCAGATTTGTTCACACTTTAGGCTAAAAAAATATGGTGATGGAATAAAAGCCTGTAATTAAATTACAGTTTTCATATGTGGCTAAAGAACTTCAAGGAAAATGGAACAGCTGGAGGATACACACATCATGATCCTCAGCAGAAACTGGTATGCAGCATTCCGTATGAGTTTTGAAATAATGAAATACAGACGCAACAAATCAAGGAGAGCTTAAAATGCTAACTCTTCTAAAAACAGAAGTTAATTGGCCTTACTGTGATTTGTTTATGCACACATATAACGTATTCACAGCAAGAAAACAACGTATTCACAGCAAGAAAACTGGAGAAAGTGAATGGTTTTCAATACCTTGAGAAACAGTACTCACTTAGCACTGCCAACTTACAAAATTCAAGCTTCATATTTTGAGATAAAGGAACTACTATATAATTAACTTTGTGGTAAATACTGTAAGAAAACATAACTTGCAACTCTAAAATGACTCAGAGTTGCTATGGGAGACAGATGATGTGAGAACATGATATCGTTGTCAGCATTCAAGTTCTCATCTCAAAACCACAACACAAAGTAGAATGTTAAACAAAAATGCACACCCTCCCACCACAACCGAGAAAGCAGCACACCACGCCGGGGGGGTGGGGGAAGAGACAGAATTGAATCTGTGCTACATGAAGCTAAATTAACGAGGCCTCAACATAATCACAGTGTAGTAGGAGCAGTGCTGTCACAGCATCACCAAATGAAAGTTATGCTATGGTTAAAAAATGCTCTGGAGACTAGAGATTCAGTTACCTGTCAGGATGAAGGGAACCAAGCCTGTTATATTAATGCAAGACTGGTTGCATGCACCTCTCCTATTCTGAGTCTTAGGAGTTTTTAGGGAGAACTATTAATAAGTTCCAAACAGCCATTCACTAGCAAAGTACGCAAAGCACAGGGCAATATCTGCAGCACCAGGATCCCTGGGAACAGCCACCTGCCTGTGTTCTCCATCAGCAGGCAAGGAAAGGATTGGCAGGTAGGGGCAACATGTCAATAAACACAAGTGCAGGTTTTCAACAAACCACAGATGGATTCATACATCTCCTGCTGCTATCACTGGTCTTCCCCCTCACTTCGTAAATATTTGGGAGGCAGAATGACATCTGTCAACTTTGAAAAGTTTTTTAGCACCTACTTAGTGAAAACAGTGCTCAGTTAGAAGGAAGAACTATATACACACTGCTATGGTTGCACTGAGTATGGAAATTATACCTAGCTTTTGATTTTCAGCTGTTTCATGATGCAGACAAACATCAAGGTTTGTGATACCTTCTGTGGCTTTTAAAAATAATATGACAATTAATTGAATTTTTGGAGATTATTTTCTTTTAAGTGTGCTTCTAAATCATTACCTTCCTCATGGATGTGCTTCCTTGATGGTCAATGGCAGAACTTGCATATCTAGGACAGGAAAGAAGAAAGATGTCAAATAACTACAGGGGGAAAATAATCTGAATGAATAGTGCGCATAGAAACACACTGTGCTTTTCCAAGTCATTCCAAGATTGCTTACAGATGTGATCATGTATCAAAACTATTTCAAATACAGAGCTTTGAATGGGAGGCCCTTTGGAAATGCAACCATTGTTTTCAATGAACAGTGCTAATGTTATTAATAAACACAAAGCCATTCTTCATATTCTGGTTTAAGAACACATAAATAATCTGAGAATAAGTATTTCTGATTCAACCAGTGGCCTAAAAATACTCAACCCTGATCAGCTAGGATTCCGAAGCAACCAATGCAGCTCCTCCCTCCTAAGGGCTACAGGTTTAGGATACATTAATCATTCTTTGTGCAAGGGTAACTGTTATTTGTCCTTTTCTTGCAGCATCGACAACACTTAGCACAGGTACAGTGGATTCCTAGTGCCCAATGTAAAATGGTAAAGATGAAGTGTTTTTAAGCAAGAAAAAGGTAGACACACACATAATTTAGCAATTCTGTTTTAAGAGCAATTTGCATTTTGAAAATGGAACAGCTTCTGGATTTGTATTTGAACTGATAATTCTGACCTTCATAAAGGCTCGTAATGTTCCTTATTTTGCAAGTTGCAAAATGTCATCCCCATGTCATTACTGACTCAAACCAAGGTTAACTCAAACTGTGTAGTAAGTGTCTTCCTTTGGGTTACTTTTTTGGTATCTTTAGCAATATATACAGGATGCCATGGATATAAAAAAATTATATAGACTTTAAAATGCAAAAATACTATCTATGGAGTACCCAGGCTTTCTCCTGGAGTTCTTTGGAGGCTACAGAACAAAGCAGGAAAGCATCACCAGATAGTTTCCTTATAAAATTACGAACAGTATTGGACATTGATGGAAACAGGACAATGAATCAGGGTCAACTTTGTCTGATCTTAGATTGGATCTAAGGAAGAAATTCTTTCCTGTGAGGGTGCTGAGGCACTGGAATGGGTTGGCCAGGGAAGTTGTGAGTGCTCCATCCCTGGCAGTGTTCAAGGCCAGGTTGGACCAAACCTTGGGTGGCATGGTTTAGTGTGAGGTGTCCCTGCCTATGGCAGGGCGTTGGAACTGGATGATCTTAAGGTCCTTTTCAACCCGAACTATTCTATGATTCTAGGATCTAGCACAGAAACTCTTAGACACAATTCCCATGGTTTAGACAAAATTTCATGCTTTCAGAAGTAAGAAAAAGGAGAAATAGAAAACCCCTAAAAAATGTGATTGTTTTTGTATATGTCATACAAACAGAAAAAGAGTGCTAGAGTGGGAAAGGATTTGAAGGGAGAAATGGAGAAATTAAAAAGTGCTAAAAGGGTTGTGGACATTTTTAACATACTCTCAAATTCTGTTGGTCATATTACTATCTGTCTTCAGTCAGCAAGACAAAAAGGGGCATTTTCTCATTAGATGACTTCCATTGTTGGGAGAAGTCAAATTTACCAGTAGAAACAACTGCTTCATTGTCAGTTAACAGCATCTCTCAGTCCTTAGTCAAAGAAATTTCCAGACAGCAGTGAAAAGATGGGATGCATAACATTAAAATTAAAACCATAAAAGTTAATAGGCAAGACTCAGAAACTCTGAGCTGTCTCTAGATTGTCAGGATTGAAAGAAACAACTGAAAATCAGAAAAGTTCAGCTTACAACTGTTAGCAAAGGAATGGACATAAGCCCAAACTGCTGCAAGGCAGATTTTGTCATTACTACTCCATTTCTGTCTGCCCATGAGAATGCCATAAATGCACTTCAGCCCTGCTGGGGGCTTTCTGGTCTGTTTCTTTAATCCTGGCTTTGACCCATCTGGAAAGTGTCAGTTCCAATGCTCCCATTCTTTCTCTCAGCCAATATACAATATGAACAATACATCTGTGTTTTTAGGTAAAAAGTCCTTAGTCAAGTTTTATTTGCTTCCATGCAAACCCAGTGATGTGTCTCCTTGCAGTAATCACAGACTTTCACCAGCAAATATGTTGTAAAGTTAAAGCAGCAGTCTGCAGTTGAACTTTTGAAAGCTCTACAAAAGCTGGCATGTTGTGAAAGGTCAGAAATAGGTGTTCTAATGCACCATGAGCTTACTTTGCTTATTTGGGCATAGTTTTCAACAGTCTGCTAGAGGGGTTTTTTTTTGGTTTGTGTTGGTTTTTCCTTTTTTAAAAGATTTTATTTGTCTCAAACACTCCTCCCCAAGTCTCATTATTCCTCAAATATTGAAATCTACAGGTCACAGAAGAAGAAATACTGATCTTCTCTTCAGGCAGGCGTATGATCTGTGTGAAAGTAACAGACCCAATTAATTCAGACAGGAGGGAACCCTGGAATGTTGTCTATTCTGCTTGAAATACTCTATCATAATCATTCTTCACCTTTCTTTTTAGAAAATGAGTTGTTACAGAAATAAAAGGGAAATAAAGTGGGAGGGGGTAGTATATGCATAGTATGGTTATATTGGCCTGGACTGATACATCTCAAATCAATTAAAACAGTTGATGATCTCTGAGTGCTTGTTTTCTTGCTTTTGTGTAATATTGGTTTTGAAACTGTCAGAATCTAGAGAAAAGAGGAACCATCGCTTATGAATAACTTACACCAATGTAACCCCCCCCCAACCAAACAGTAATAACTCAAACAGATATTTCAGGGTGTTTGCAGAAACATTCAATGCAGAGTATGACATAAAAAGGGAAAATACTAAGCAAGTGACTTTAAAAGGAATTTGATTTTGTAATAAAGCTCATTCTAAAATACTTATTCTATCATACAGTTTTAATCAAATGGATTTCTGAGGTATTCCTGCTTGACAGAAACTTAAAGGACTTGAGCAATGTCTATTGTAAGTGTTTATTCTCTGTCTAGCTGTGTGGCATATACTGGAATTTCTATGGATAAAAAGGTTGCCTCCCTCTTATTCAGTATTCAGAACTCTGATTAAATTATGTTTGCAAGCAAACAAAAATAAATATAAAAAGGGAAGAAGAATTAGAGAAATGCAGGTACTAAGAAGCAAACACAGATCAAGGTTAAATACAGTCTAAATCTGGTCTCAGTATGGACTCAGTATTCAAGCAGAATGGTGCTTCTGAACATAGAAGTAGAAAGGTTAACAAGATCGAGCTAAAGAAAGGATGGGAATTACTTTGACCTAAGTGGAAACAAAACACTGAGAATGTAAAGGACTCCAGTAGATGTGGTAAGTTTCAAATCCCATCTTAAAGCACATGCAAATGAAGTACAAGTATACTGATAAGATTTGTAATCAGGATTTCAAATGTGGAACAGTGTTGCATGATTAGAAAGCAGTAATAATAAATCTCTAGAAAACAAACTAGAATGGAAAAACCTAGAAATACGGGAATAGCAGAAGTACTATATACCAGTTTAATGTGTTTGATAAAAGCTGGAGGAATAAGAATGCAAAGACATACCCAATAAAAGATTTCTCATGAATGGTGGGAATTGCTACCTACCAAAGACTGAATATGTGAAATTAACAGCATAACTGAACACATTTCTGCACATTTGCTTTCAGAGCAGTTATATCTCTTTAAGAGCAGTGCCAGAATGCTGAGTAACCTGCACTTTCTGTTCATACAAAACCTCTTTTTATAATGAACAGAAGTGACTTGCTATTGCTTCACGAAACAAGTCATCACTAAGCAAGTGCAACTGTGAATACCACCTCCATGTTGACACCCATTCCTCTTTTCCTTTTGAGGAATGTGTTTTCAGTTCCTGCCATAAAAACATAACAACACATCTTTAATTATCCCATAAACTCTAGTAGGGGATAGTGTCTTAGCCTGTAAAATATATAGAAACCTACCTAAAACAAGGACTGATTTCAACCAGCTGCATACAAATTAAGCATCCCTTGATCACTTAAGCAATACTCATAAAGAAAATTAAACAGAATGCTTCTTACACAATAGCAGTGCTCTTAATTTTAACTTCCCAATTCTCTTTCCATTAACTATAGGATCACTGAATCCATTGCTGAATGAAAGTTACAACTGTCTCAGAACAAACTGATGTATCTTATTACATTGCTATTGGTTTGGCCTCTCCACAGGTGACAGGATACAGATAATAAATCCCAATGAATGAATACAGTCTAGAAACAACAATAATTCCTTCAAGTGTTACTTACCTTTTACCTCATCTCTGGTATCTGTAACGGTTACAATCAATATATTCTGGCAGTAATGGATAGGATTATAAACTAGAAGTAATATAAAATGATTCTAGTTATAACAAACTGCAAATATATATTTACCATTGATTAAACAATTTTGGACACAACAATTTCCTTGATTTGCATTTATTTGACCAAACAAAGCAATCCAAACTTATTTTTTGACTCTTCCAATTTGTTAGTTTCTGGGATTTTTTTTTAAAAATCTAGGAAAGTTTCTAGTTGGTAAAAAGAGAACATCAGTAGCCAGAATTTGCTACTGGAACAGGTACACCTGGGTATAAATTACTGGTAGTGCATTTCATGTTCTGTTATACTACAGCACGCTCTAAGCATTGTGACTAGAGACTTATGTGAGCGTGCAAGTTGCTGCACAGTCCATAAACAGACTGTTTGGAGAGTTTTTCTTGCTAGTCCTCTGTAGGATAGCTCCTGTTTCATAAGGTTACATAAAGATAAGAGCTTAGGGGCACAGAACAGATGATCAAGAGATAATTTCAAAGCTGCTGGTTAAACACTATGGACAACAGTGATGCCTGTGCTTGAAAGCACACTGTTAGTCCCTGCTGCCACCTGCATTTTCTTACAAGCATACAGTGATTCAAAACACAGAGAGCCTGAGGGACAACTCTACAGCTTCACAGCAGTTAGAAACAATTACACAATGGCACCTATAATCCTGCCTTTTTTATGTGGCAGGCACTTGGGGAGATGTAAATTTATAGGTGAAAGGGGCATGCAAAGCTCCCTTCGGCCTTCATGTCTCACATTCTGAACTACTTCAAGTGCTACTTGGTTGCAGCTCAGGGTCAGGGGCACCATAATTAACTTGAGAAAAAAACCTTAAACTCAGCATATTAGGAAACCCATTTGTGAGAAAAGGTACTGTTGATGCAATGTGAAATTTCCTCATGGCTGGGTCACAAAAACACATATGCAGCAATTTCCATTCATCCACCTGGTCACAGGACTGTATTTTTAATCACCTTGTCTGGATTCATGATATATATTGAGGTTATTAAAACCTCCGCAGCTTATGTAACCTATCCCTGACACAACAAGTCAATTCTCATTGCAAATTAATTATTGAGTATTTCGTAGTGAGATTTGAAATCCCTTCTCAGTTCCACGCTGGCTCAGCTATCGGCTCTGAGCTATGCTACAGGCTATGACTTGATACTTCAAGTAGCAATCAGCTAGCTCAGATGTACCTGTACTGTTATGCAATCCCTGCACTACAACGGTATCTGTACATGCAAAGTTGACAAAACAATGTCAAGACTGAAAGTTATTTTCAAAGTATTTATCTCCTCTGACCTCTCTAGCACTAACCACAATAATTTCCAAAGCATGCTACTGTGGACATGACTAGAACAATTTCCAAGCATTCATATTTACAAAGACAAAATGTGTTATGAAAATAAAGCCTGAGCAGCATTTTCACGTGGAAACTCAGTGCAAATATTCATAAAACCTGTTTATTCAACTAGCAGTTGTGCAGTGCATGAGCGATACAATTCCTTTCTGCCTTCTCTTCCCCTTGCAGGCCTGCGTGGTTAGCTGAGCAGAGTAAACTCTTCAAACCCAAGGTGTCCGTAACGATGGTTACATTACACACGCGTGTCTAGAATCTAAATGCCAAAGTGTCCTATTACTAGGAGGCAAATTCTCCTAAAGTAAAATAAAGTTCAAAGAACACAGAGAATTGCACTAAGCAGTCAGATCTCTGTTCGCAAAAAAAGCTACAGCAGCGACTATGTGATAGATGCCCAATACCCCTTTCTCCTCTGTAAAACAATTATAATCAGGGTAAACTTCTTCCAGTAAAAGGAAAACAAATGGGCTGCTCCTTCAGGAAGCATTTAAGTTAGCTTGCCTTCCTGAAACCTCAGAACAATCACGTGTTAGTGATTCCACCTCCAATCGCAGAGTGTTAATTTCCTAACTCATGACACCTGCTCAGAAGTGAAGTCACAACTTCCCTGTGGCTGCCCTACTTTTCTAGCCACAAAACTGCTCAAGAGCATAGCTCAGATTTTTCTCCATTATCTGTCAGAGAGGGGCAGAGTTTAATGTGTAAATGGGCAGTATCTTATACTGAGGGGTGCGGGTGTTCTGTGTGGGTGGTGAAAGTCCATCCCTGTGCATAGTGCTGGGCCAAATCTGTGATGTAGACGTGCCAAAATAGTTTGGAGGAATTGTAATGCAGCTTTTGTCCTGCACAAAGCTAGACTTGTTTTACATTCTACTTATGCGATGAGTTTAAAAAGTGAGATATTCATAGTAGCATTCTGTAGTTCTGTATCTCTCACATAGCTGCTAGTGGTTTTGGTGTGTATTCCCTGCAGCCTGTGGTACAGTCTGCTGCATGCAAGAAACATCTTCTGGCTTTTGGCTTTTTTTTCTTTTCATAAACAAAGGATGCAGTCACATCATGGAAACTCAGTAGGCAACTGCACAGTTAATTAAGACAATGCTATTTCATCCAAATAATGTGACTCAATCCACATAGCTTGTCTCCCGCTCCCCAAACCCTAACAGTATATGATAAATATTTGAAGGGGGTTTATTTTGGTTTAAGCTGTTTCAACTACTTAGAAGAAGGTTATTAGGAACAAGAAGGTGTAATTCTACCTCTTTCAAAATATTTTTCAACATGTTGAAAAGATTGTGGACCTGAATTTTAGAATGATTGCGAGTAGGAGTAGGAAAGTGATAGTTGTTTTATGGAAGAATATAAAAGAATAGCCCTTTGCTATGAAAGTTTGCCAAAATTTCATCAAGTCATATGTCCCTGGAAAATATCTCTCAGCAGATGTCCAGTAAAGACTTGTGTCCTGTCCACAAAGCATGTTCCATCTGGATTGCAATGTCCCTGCCAAACTGAGCATGTGCAATCCACTTGGAATAATTAGGCATGCTTTGTTCTATGAATAGCAAATTTCATTTGCTCCTTGTGGTGGTAAGAAACTATGGGTGGTGGAGAAGGAAGACAAAAATGGGGTGAGGCTTTTTTAGGAGTGGTGTATGATTTCTTTCTGTTGCAGAAAGTCAGGTAGGAAGGACCTGAGCGAAAGAGCAGCCATCCTGGAATGAAGAAGGGTGAGAAAAGGGAGTGACAAAAAGTAGGGGGAAACAAGTGTGAGGGAATAACAGGACAAGAGCACCTGGTGTGAAGAAGTTGGGAGATTAAGTGAAAACAGCAAATGCAGAAGATTCACAGAAAACAGCAAATTCTGAGAACTCCAACATGAGCAGTAAGGGCAAAAGGTGAAATCCAACAGATACTTAAAAAGAGACTGAGAATGACACACTTTTTCCCCATGTAACCCCTGCCTTACACAAGATAGATGCTGCTTTGGTTCTGAATTGTAACTAAGTGGAACTATATTAACTTACTGTAAAAATAAAACCCTACATTTAGCTGAGGTGGTGGATGACAAGGTAATGAGCTACTACAGTGGTGACAATGGAGAGACAAGCCTGTCTTGTATGAGATGAAGTAGAATTTTAACCTAGAAAATGTCTTTCAAACTCTACATTTACCTCAGTTTCACCTATGATAACAGTGTTGTTGAATGCCATTTTAAATGCTCACAGTACCCTACAACTGGTAAGCATCAATAAATTCTTTTACTGATTACTGTAATTACCATTACAACTGTCTCTGAAATGAGCTATGATGTTTAATATACACAGACAGGGGCAAAAATGCTGACATTCCTGAAAGATCAGGCAGAAGGTGACTTGTGTTTATGATCAGTAGCTAATATCATTGTGCCTCAGACTTCCAGCTGTAATGTAGTGGCACTTTTATCATTGAAGAATATCATTGTGAATAGTAAATCCTTTAGATTGGTGAAAGCACTCTAGATTAATTACTTATTTCACATGCAGTGCATGGTTTAACTTCTTAAATCTGTTTAGGCCATATAGAGGATGAAAAAAATGTTAAAAAGAATAACTATGAACTAGATGAACAGATTCCAATTAAACTTAATTGTGACATACTATGATATCCAAGTACTTGCTATTTTAAATTTGTTCTTTTAATATGACTTACTGCACGTAACTAGAGTACGAATATACTTCATCAGATAAACTGCAAAGGAAGGAGAGACAAACCCACCATTGTAGTATCATTTTTTCCTCCTCCTAATCTTTAATAAACTTACATCTAAAATATCTTTCCAATTTTTGGAACCTATATTTATATTTGATGTCAGTAAATGAAAATGAGGGCATTTACTAAATGATATTAACGCAAAATATCACTAAATCCTGACAATTTATTTCTCAAATATTGCAACTGGCAATTTCTGGCAGTAAACAAGTAAATGTAATTCATAGATACATTATGTAGGTATTTAAATACAGAGTAACAGAAGTAATTACCTTTCAGTATCTCCACTGATTGTGTCTCCTGCTCTCTGTAGAAGAAAAACAAATAGCATTAAGCACGACTAAAGACTACATATACTTCCTTGGTGCACTCAACACAGTGGTATCTGCAGCGAGAGAAGTCACAGAAGTAAACCACAGTAGTCATTCTGTGACTTTAAGGAAAGGAAATGGAAAATGTAGTTCAATTTCTAACTAAATGTTATTTCACAGTGAAGATCAAGCTTAAAACAATTTGCACCTGCGCTTGTAGCTTCAGCTGCTGCATAATTGTGATCAAAGCTCATTAAAATAAGAAAGCTAAAAATTTGTCATAATGTCAGTGTTTGCAAAGATACTAATATTTAAAAGGGAGTTTAAATGTAAAGGACAAATATTAGAATGTAGTATACAGAATTTCAGAAGAACAAACTGTCACCAAAACTTTCTTCAATACTGTTCTTACCTAGCTTTATATAACTTGATTTACTACACTGCTTATTCCTCTGAGGTCTGGAAATGAATTTGTCTTGCAATAGTAAGTGATTCAAGAATGGTTCAGCTGTAACAGTAACTAAAAAATAAAGTCTTCTGACTATTTTTGTTACTTTAAACCAAGCTTTATGATGGAGCTTTCCCACAGCTTGAAATCTCAACAAAGTATGTTTTAAAATGAATGTGTATTTGTTTATAAATGTAGAAATCTGTACTTGAAAGATCTTCGACTATATACTTTCTGACCAACCAAGAATGAAACAGATTATTTTTTGTAGGTATAATATTTTGTGGTTTAATATCACCACTTTAGGCATAGAGTAAGGCACTTAATCACATGTGACTTCAGAGAACAGCTACAAAACTGAAATGCATGCTGCACATGTAAGAGACAGGAAGTCTGCTGGGTCTGTGTAACCACACGGGCTGTAACACAGATATATTCTAACAGCAGGCTTTTCTAAGAAGACTTTAAAGTCTTCAGGGCACAAGTATGTATTTTGCCACTCTCGTCCTTCCCATATTCCTGTGGTGTATCTGTATACAGAATCATTTCTCATCTTTTACCTTGCTATTTCTACTATAGGTAATAGAAGATTCACCACTTGAAAAAGGCAAAAATACCTTAAGTGATCAAGTTATCCTCATATATAATGTATATAATATATATAATATATGTATATTATATCTATTAAGTAATAGGTTTGCACAGGACTGATGATGCTACAGTAATACGAAAATACATCAAGAGTCATGTTTGTCACCTGCTTGCATCTAATAAGATAGTTATCTAAGCTAAGATCCAACAGACATCTTCTCTGCAGCATGACCATGTAGATCTACATGACTCTTTTTCTTTGCTCTTAAGCATTCCTGTTATCCAAAGCATTTGTCATATCCAAATGAGAATCAGCCTCCCACAGGAACATCGTGAACAGACAGTAGGGTTAATAATGGCAAAGATTTATTTCCAAACTATCAAGCATATGGAGTTTCTGACAGCCTATATAAAGTCAAAAGTGGATCACTAAATCAGTACATGTTTCATAATGATTATAGGGCTACCAATTAAAGAATGGCAAGCACTCCTCTGATCTTGCAGCCGGCACATTCTGCGACATGTTTCTGTTTTAACTGCCACAGCTAACCCACATGCAAGGCAGAACTGTTTTCAACACAACATAAATGGCATGCAATTAAACATTTTCACTTACATAGCCTTTCCTGTCTCTTACCTTCTGCAATATTTGGATGCTACAAATTTTACTAGTAATTTTTGATTTTCTTTTGTTGCTGTATTAACTACTAGCCTTTCACTTCTGGTATTCTTCAAATATTCTAGCAAATACAAGTATCAAAGATAGTCACATTCAAATAAGAGAACATAGCTATAATTGATAGTGTGTAACTTGTGTAACTGCACAGATAGAACACTGACAATTACTTACATGTGGTAGACTCGTATCTACAATTACAACAACCTTATATTTCAGCAGTTGCTTTGTTCCCAAACTAGGATTTTACTTCATCTTACTAAAAGGCCACGTTCATGACTAGCAGACATGTGGGAGACTCAGGAGGCACAAGCCTTGTCGTGCTGTCACAGACTATAAATTCACAAATTCTGTGAAATTCAGGTCACTGGCACTTATCAGCGTTCTTTAGTCAGCTGCACATTTATGTAGCTCTAGGGATTTTAGTGGGTCTACTTCTGACTTGCACAAGTAGAAATGAAAGGACAATAAGGCCTGTGAAGTCTAACATGGTCCTCTCCTAAAGCAAATCCTGTAGAAACTTCCATTTGCCTGAAATTTCTACAAATAGCTGACAACAAAAAAATTGTTTCCTAGAATCAAGGATTCATAATGCAAATAAATATTTCCTCTTAAATAGTAAACACATAAATCAGAAAACAAAAGAACCCTGAATCACAGAGGTAGTGTGAAAACATTCAAAAGTCATTGTAGTCTACTAGTGGAAACAGCTAGAGTAGCTGGGAATGAGATGAGACTATTCTGACAATGAGTGTTACTAATCTCAGTGGTTAAATGTAATGTATTCAATTCCACATAGATATGTCATTTATTCAGATGGGGAAGAGGTTTTCACATTTCTGATGAATACTGTCCTTCTTCTATACTCAGATACTGAATTCCAAACAAAAAATTATTTCTTCTTCTGCTTCCTTAACTCACATACTCATTATCCTGAGCATCACTTTACATTATGTTTGTTCCAAAATCAAACAGTAGCCTTGTTCCTGGGGGCTTTACTGATCTCTCCAGCTCACTGAGCTGATGCTTAACCTATTGAATACACTTGTGAAATGATTATGCTCAGCTAAAAATGAAAGCAGTATTTGAGGTTTTTCTTCCACTTGCTCTCTTTGAGATGAGAGATAATAGAGACAGGAAACAATCTCATGCGATCTGTATCTATGTACCTTTCAGAGGTCCTAATTTTTAGACTGAAAAACCCAACAGAATGACAGATGAGAAAGTTAACTGAAGACAGAAGAAAATATCCACTCAGAATGTTTAATTATGTGATACGTTATGAACATTATATCAGCACACAGCAGGTAACAGGTTAAGCAACATATTTTTTAGCTCATCAGAATTGCATTTTTGGAAAACTGTTACATCCCCAAGAGAAGCTATCCCAGATTATATCTGATGTTAAAAAAGTATGCTGAAAGAATGGATAAAGGAAGAGTGTCTCGTGGCTAACAAGATTTATGTTATGTGTTATAGCAAAAAATAGTCCAAAAGGACAAATCACAACAATGGATAACCCATATTCTGTGTTGACCAAAGCCTACCTTTGTCCTTATCAATCCACTCTTTGAACTTAAGGGAAACAAAAGATAGAATTTTATCTGAACAGCAAAGGTACAAAAAAATAAAGAAAACAAAATATCAACACACCATCAAAAAAACCCAACCCCCAAACCAAGCCGCAAACCCAGCACAAAAGTTCTTTTCTTCAAAAACTAAGAATAAATCCTGCATTCTTAAAAAGTGGGTGAGGTTTTCTTGGTCGAAGAAAGTCTGCGTATTGACTTGTAAATATCTCTGTGTTCTCTCAAACTCTTATGATTTTCTGGAGCAGGCACCAGATACGATTTTGTTGAAACAAACTAAGTATAACTATTGAATTTTAAGGAATGAGCAATCATTCCATGTTGCATACTAGGAATCTTCATTTTACACGTGATGTAGAGGGACTAAAGCGGACATTCACTTGGATTATCCACTAAAGTTTAGAGAATTTTATTTTATCACAGAAAAATTTCAAAGTAGAATATAGTGCCATTTAATAAAAAGTATGGTGAAGTTTCACAGATTTCAAATGAAAAACATAATGCAGTTCTTCCTGATACAGCTGGAAATCCAATCACATGAAATTATGCTGGTAGAGATGGAATGTATTTCTATCTGCAACTTTGCACTGTCACAAAGCACAGGCATTTTCTTGCTGAGAAGATAAGATCATCTGACATGCGGCCCAGTATTCAGCAGTGATTTTGCTGCATATGACTCCATAGGAAAGGGAAGGGAAGTGGAAAAAGAGGAATGGCCTTGAAGTTGAAAGGATGTAGTGTAGCTCAAAAAGTTATACAGGCCAGGAAAAAGACAGTAAATTCTTTCCCCTTCCTTTTTCTCACTTTCCCTATTCCTCTAGGAACAGGCTGCCTGTGACCTGTCCTATACAGGACTGGCCTTTTCTGTCATGCAATGCTTTCTCTCATCCTCCAAAGCCCCCTCCTCTTTCGCTTGGTGAGGAACATAGGAAGCCTGCTGAGAAGAGATAAAGGGCAGGAACCAATGCTTGAACTAGTGAGGGAGAAAAACTTGGAGGAGAGTCTTCAAAGTACAACAGTTGGCTTCCCGTGTACTGATCCTTTTGTCAGCAGCAATAGGAGACGATATTTGTGTTATAAGAAGGAGTTTGCATATTATCATTCCTCTGAATTATATATGTTGAGATTATGGGAGTAATAGTATCAGTTATGGCTAATATTTATTAATGAATGCTCATACCTCAGCTGAGCTTCACAGATGCTCTACAGAGACAGGTGCACACATTATGCTTGGTTGAAAGGCAGTATATTATTTCAGGAGTAAGCTCAATCATTTTCCTAAATTGCTTCTTTCTCCAAAAAGGTCTGTCTGCTACAAAGCTGGTTTATGTTGTGCAGATCCATGACATAAATTTGGACTAATGTAGAGAATCCGTACATGGTTTTCATTTTGCATTATGCACAGGGTATGAAGGGTACCAGAAGTTCAGACTGAATGGTGATTTCTCTTCATTAGTGGAGTGGAGATCAAAGGCAAAACTTTTCAGCATGACAGAACTTCCTTTGTGGACTTAGTTGCTCAGCACTAAACCCTAACACAGATCCAACTGCCTTCTTGCTTCTTTGTATTGCAAGTAGGTGTTATTTTACAGAAATAAAGAACAATCATAGTTCTAGACTACCTGGTTTAGGCCTTTTGTCCTGGATTCAGGTTGATTGTAAAGTTCAGAATTACTGAACGAATGTGGAAATCTACAGGCCATTGACAGTATTGATAAAAAAAGACTATTTTTTAACATTTTATTTCCCTTTGTTTTCCTTTGTACTGTAAAATGCCTTTTCCCTTTTGAACTGTTTATAGATCATTGAAGAGTATACTTTAGAGAATTGTCTCTGAGCAGAGCTGTAAAGTAATGCGTTATTGGACATTGCTACTGAAGGATCCTAGATACTTGTGAGCTCAAGCCTTCATGCGCACAGTTACAGTACAGCACATACTCAAAATCTTATTTTAAAATCAATACAACTGGACAGAATCAGTGTGAAGCTACAGAAGCTAGATAGACTTACGTTAGCTTCTCTGAGCAGCTAGATTCCATATAATAATCCTCATAGTCATTTCCCAACATATTTGCAAAGTAGGGAAAGAAGTTTTTCATATTAAAGAGATTTAAATTAAAAGCAAAAGTAGACTTTATTCAGCAATTTGGAAAGGAAATAAAACTGTGAAGAAAGT
The DNA here is from genome assembly GCA_002631895.1 of Agapornis roseicollis. Classification (NCBI taxonomy): domain Eukaryota; kingdom Metazoa; phylum Chordata; class Aves; order Psittaciformes; family Psittacidae; genus Agapornis; species Agapornis roseicollis. Next base: position 67,217 of record NDXB01014751.1, read on the forward strand.
AATTCTCATCCTTGACAGTGCAGTTTTGTTTCTCCCTGCAGGACCAGGAAAGAAGAAATAAAATATGAGGACTTCTCCTTCCTACAAAATTGGCAGTAAAAGACTCTTCCTTCAGTCATATGGAGCTGAACACATATGATTCCCCCAGACTTAGTTATACTTATAGCACTCAGGCTGCCTATCACCAAAAGAGGCATCTGGAACATCTGGCCCATCCCAGCATGAATGCATTACAGAAAAAACAGAGTTACATTGGTTTTGGGCACATTCTAGTCCTCAGCATGTACCATTAAATTTTATGTCATTTGTCATGCTGACTTCTGCAGCTCCAAGAGCAGTTAAAGAGCATTTACATCACTTTGTGCTAAAAGGTGTGCATTACCAACTTCCTGGGGTCAGCAGGAAGAAAATAAAGAGCAAATTAAGCAAATGCTGTGAAACAATGACTAACTGTGAACTACTATAATGCTTCAAGTTACCTTTAAAATGAAAAGGGACTCCTGCCTTAATATTCTGAATGACTACCTTGAAGCAGTCGCTATTTGTTACACTGCAGATGGAATATTGAAATGAAAAAATCTATCTTAAAATTAATTAAAAATTAAGTCCCTTCTACATATTGAATTCCAATTCACAAGAACAAATTTAGAAGATTCAATAGTTTATAATCCAATTTCTTAATCTATGACACTACAAAACAAAATATCCAATTACTTAGTAGATAATAGGCCCAGAACATTTACTGCCAAGTAAAACCAGAAAAGAGATCATTATCTAATTTGAGAATTTAATGTAGTAACCAGTAAATTCAATTTCAGAGTTTCAGAAACTAGTGCAGATCTAAGGCAGTAAACCCACATAGTCGAACACCATGTGGATTTTCAGGCTGTGTCTGGAGTATGAACTTGATGAGCTAATATTCTTCAGAATGACCTCTTGTCAATATAAAATAAAAACATATCCACATTTTAACTCTTTCCTGATAAGCCCAGAGTCTATCCCAAATCCATTTCAACCATCTCTAATGGATATACTTTTGTGGTATTTACATATACCTCATTATTTAACTTAACCTGGTAAACAATGTCTCTTCAGAAGTGAAGCATAGCAAGTCATGTTCTAGGAAATATTCTATTGATTAATAATTAATAATTAACCATAATAGCCTTGTTAATTGTAAGTGACTCTTCCTCAAATTCTTTGACATGAGTCACAGAATTGCGTTATCAATTAAATTAGCATTATAAATATATCCTGAAAGGGGCAGTGTTTCTTGACAGTGATATTTTACTGCAACATAGCTTTATGCATCATTTTATATCCTGGGCATACTGCCAATGTTGCATTACCTAAATATCCATTTTATATAGTAACTCTGCATCCTCACAGCAACTTATGAAATCAGCCTAATTGTTTAATTTTAGGTTCCAAATCAACATTCTTTCCAAAGCATTAATCTAGTGGTGAATCTATGCAATTACCCATTTTGTAAAATTTCTTACGTCTGTGTCTGGTAATTTAAACTACTGTTAAGTGAGTGCCTTTTTTGTGTGTGTGTGTGTATGTATTTATGTAAGTGCTTAGAAAATAAAGCAATGGCTAAGTGACACTGTGTATTTCAGTTCCTCCTTCATCATGTCATTCTTCTTGGCTTAAAAGACACTCTCAGTCACCTTCCCTTTACTAAAGATGGCCAACATCCTGTTTAGCATTATTATCTCAATTTTTCAAAGCATTTAGGTAGGCTGAAATTTTTATATCTATCCCAAAGTTGTTCTGGGCATGCATTAAGCATAGANTTTGTGTGTGTGTGTATTTATGTAAGTGCTTAGAAAATAAAGCAATGGCTAAGTGACACTGTGTATTTCAGTTCCTCCTTCATCATGTCATTCTTCTTGGCTTAAAAGACACTCTCAGTCACCTTCCCTTTACTAAAGATGGCCAACATCCTGTTTAGCATTATTATCTCAATTTTTCAAAGCATTTAGGTAGGCTGAAATTTTTATATCTATCCCAAAGTTGTTCTGGGCATGCATTAAGCATAGAGGAAGTAATGGCAGTTTGATTACAACAGTTCTGCAGTTTTGACTTCCATAAAAACCCCAACCAACCAAAAAAACTGAACCAGATTTGTCATCTGATAGTACTGCCTCCAGGCAGCTGAGATAAAACAAAACACAGAGCAGAAAGCAAGGGAAAGGTAAGCTGACCTCAGACAAGTTCTTCTTATTTTTTTATTTTTAAGTTGAAAGTTACAAAAGGTGGTTTATAGGGATTTGGTTTGCTAAAGTTTAGAATTATCTCCTTTATATTAACCCTAAGCTTGCTGCAGACTGAATTCTAGATAAAATAAAATCTCATTATCCAAATTAATATATCAATGTGCTTATGAAAGTCCCAGTAACATCTTTAGATGTGAGGTAATCTACTTAAAACCTAAATTTTAATTGAGGAACACAACTATCTGTTATTTTTATCTTCCTTTTTGTTACCAAAAAGCCATTAAATATTTTTGATATTTAACGTTTTCATTCTGGGTAGGTATCTTTCAGGACAGATACGCCAAACTATGTTTTGCTTCTTTTTTCAGAATTCTTTCAGTATTCAAAGTGGACAGATGCGAACATGATTGATTCTGTACTGGCAAGAACCCACAAAACCTGTGTCAGCAACTCTCCTATATTTGCTGACTCAGTTCCTCTTGTATATTTATAAGGCAGTTGACTAAGTGCCTGAGATATTCCGATTCCTATGACTATCTCCTGAAGGACTGCAAAGGTCTGTCTCTAACGTTCAAAACATTTATGGTGATAAAAGAATTTATACCACTCTCTCAGTCAATGAATAATCATTTTACATGTGTCCACCTCTGTAATTACTACACATTATAGTAGAGTTTATGAAAGAGGCACTGCACTGACTTCTTGGGTAGACCAACCACTACAGGTAATGTTATCTCCTTTTCTCCAGTTTCCTGTATTTCCTCCAGACCCTTTACATTTGATGTATTACGTCATTAGTTTCATGTTTATTGTGTTATCCTACAATATCATATTACTAATTTATCTTGCCTCTTTCAAATAGTTGCATTTGTATTAACATGCAAAGAAAGCCACAGACTGAACTGCTCCTAGTCACTGTGACTTACAAAGAGAAACAGTTGAAAAAAATAATATAAAACTGTGTATTTATTGCAGGCATTTAAGATAAAATAATATTTGCATTGAACCTTCTGTTACTACTGATGATGAGAAATAAATTGACAATAAGCCTGGGAACTTAACCAAGAACTATCATTATTTAAAGGGTGCAATTAGCATCTTACCCCATATGACTCACATCTCTTTCTTCAGAAGACAGGTGAGTCAACAGACAATCATCACTCTTCCAGAAATTACCTAAGGCCAGTTGATTCACCTACCATCTTATGAAATACTGTTCAGTTTTCTGCAGACTTGCATAATTTTCTCATTCATCCTAATAATGGAACTACTGCTTTTCTCTCTGGATCTGAAGTTCTTTTCTGTGACTTTGTGATGCAGATAATCTATATAAGATATTCATGTACTTACATGATAAAGTGGAACTGTATTGTTTTCTGCCATTGAGAAATTCAAGACATCTTGCTGTCCAGGTTCAAGCCTAATATTAATAGTAGATGCCAATACAGATGGACTAATAGGGTAATTTGTACTGCTTGTGGGTTTGCCCTTTTTTCTTGATCTACGACCTGTGTCCCTTTTGTTGTCTTTTTGTGTCAAAGGCTCTTCTTGGATAACCAGTATCTTGTCATCACTCAGGTACCGCAGGAGTGAATTCTCAGAGTCAGTTGTTGGAAGAAAAGGAAAAAGAAACATTAGTAAAGAGGAAACAAAAAGAGAATAATGAAAAAGGAAAAAAAAGAGCTTTGCTATCACCATGCTTCTTGCAAAGTTCCTAATTCCCACTGAAATCAATACAAACTTATTCAATTAGGACTGCTGGTCTGAACCCTGACAGTACAATTGCAGAGTCTTGTTTCAAATACTCATTCATATTAATTGAAACCTGTCTCAAAGGACAGAACATCTATAACATCACTTATTGTTTTCTAGAACTGTGAAGATTAAGAACTGATTGCTATTAACACATATCTGAATTTTATGGTTTTTTTTTCCCTTGATGTTTATCTTTTTTTTTATACTACAATTAGATAAGAGTAAATCCCTTCTACTAATACAAACTTTTTAATTAGCAGAAACACAAACCCCAGATGCTAAACAGGTTCTTTTATGTTCTCTGTGGTACTCAAGAAAAAAAAAAAGGCTGGGTTCCTGTGATGGTATCTTCCTGCTTCTCAGGTAACAAAGAAAAAAACCTTGGAGAACAGGAGAGGAAAAAAGAAAAAAATACTCACCTCTGCTTCCCCTCTTGTACATGTTTTGTTCTTTTGACTCCCCTATCCAACTGTACTCAGTAGGCATAGAAACAGGCCTTAAATCTCCTGGAAACAATTAAAATAGGGGAGGTATAGATTATGTTTATAAATTACAGTCATGACATGACCCTTCAGAGCAATCCTTTTTATCAGCCCCTATATATTATTATAAGTGTAGCATTCAGGATCAATTAAACATCATATATGCTGGATTCTCCTTTTCATCATATCGATCTGAAGGAAAGTATCACTGACTTTGGTGAAATACCTTTAAATGGGAAGTAGATTCCAAATACATTTTTGAACTCTGTTCTGTAAAAACTTGCTCACTCATTAAATAGATGTTTTGGAATAATTAGAGAATCAGTTTTTAAATGGACTAATACGCTTCAGTAAAACTAGAAAGAGTGTTAATAGAGATAAAACATTATATATATATGAATTAAACAGTAAAACCTGTCTGGCCTGGAAAACCACATGGTGAATAATGAGGGGATCTCATTTCAAGAGCATGAATTTTAAATGCCTTAAAAAGAAAACATGGAGTGCAATTTGGTAACAAAAACAACAACAACAAGAAAAAGAAGATTCAGACATTAGGGGTTTTATTAATGCAATTTTATTGCTCTGTGGCTGTAAGATATTAATGGCCACTAGTCATTCTCTACTACAGTATCAGTAGAACATTAATAGCAGGCCATTAATGCAGGAATACTCATACCCTACTATAAAGCGTCAGTGCTCTGGCCTTGTCAGTGTGTGTTATTGTCATGAAACACAGAAACACACCCTCTACATTATGGGTTAAGCTTTGTCTGACCTATAAAGCCAAAGATTCATTTTTCCATGTACCAGCTGACTAGACTTTGTGTGTTTATTGAGTACTTGAACACATTTTTTTTAAGGTAGCTTGCTACTGTTCTGTTTCTAGGATAATTATGGAACTTAAATGTGAACAAGTATATTTCCATTATAAATTTTCCCAGGTTGATTAGAGTGACAAAGTATTTTCTGTGGAATATTTGCATGCCAATATAGCGTTTTATTCACCATTCTTCCAAGACACAGGTTCGTAGCTAGTAAAATGTTGTGGGGGATTTAAGAGCACACAGGTTTATAAGACAAGTATCCTTCTGGGTAACAAGATTTCCTGAAAATGGGGAGGGGATAACACATCTAAAATACTGAGATATTCCCATATTAGATTTCTGCTTATACCATAATAGTGTATAACTAATCGTATGGTAAATAAACGTTTCCGTATCTGCCTGACAGTTGAAACTAACTACAAACGTATTATTCAACTCCTAATCTCAAATTTGATGTTAGAAGAACAATACAAATAAGAAATCACTCAAACAAAATGATGAATTGGTAATACGGAAAAGAATGAGAAACAAGTGAAGATTATAAATTAAAAAAGAAAATAAGAATGCACATAACAGATGAAGATCAATGTAATAAAACTTAGCAGTATTTCTGTAAAGAGAAGTAAGGTCTGGAGCTCTGGAGAGATTTGTAACACAAATTTTTAGATACCTCAGCACAATTGACATCAGAGTAGAAATATAGGAAAGGAAGCACACAAGCCAAACAAAGGAACCAGTTGTTTTGCATATTGCTTATTTTGCTTCCAAGTTCTTTTACAAACAAATGTAACCTGTGAAGTGTTTTAACATCGCAACTTGGACATTGAGAAATATACAAACTTATTGTGCACAAATACCAGGATAAATCAAAAGGAAAAAAACCCTCCAAACTTAATTATGATGTTTTTGCCTCTAACACATAAACAAGAAACAATTTGACAGTGCTTTGCCACAAGAACTCTAAATACCATAGCATGTTAAAGTATGACTAATGTTATAGTACAACTCCTGGAAAGACAAAAAATTCACTGCAGCAATGATAAACACAAGCTTAACTTTAAAAAATGGTTCAAGAAAATGAATGTATCTGCCTCACTAGATTATGCATATGTCATCTATACGGAATGTCTCATCTGCCTGAGTATCCTGCCACCTACCTGCTGCATCAGAGACTGGTTTTTTGTAGCCACTTTAATTCTGTTAGGTCCATGTCAGGAACTTTCTGACCTGTGGTTTATGTGAGTCCTTGCAATACTGAAAATGTCTGCTCAACCATCAAAAACTTCAGTTTTCATTTTCCTTACTTTGCCCAAGGCCAACTGGTTCCAGCACTGGACAGGTGTTTATGGGATCTACCATAAATCCTGTCTTTCCACCAAAAGACGTATTGGTACTTTGAAGGGTCAAATACACATCTTTAAATAAAAAAAAAATCAAATACTACAAATCAGTAGAAAAAAAAGATCTTATTTTGAAGTCTCATATAATTGACAGATTAATCTGTAGTTTAAAAAATCTGGGTTTAGCAATTAGTTTTGAAACAAAGGTGTATTCCTGAGACTTTAAAATCAAATTCCTTCTATATCTTCAAGGTTACAGAAAATCAGAACTGTCCATCAGAAACACTAGAAAAATCTTGCATGTTACTGGGATCAGGCACAGAGCCTGACATTTGAAGTCATAGTGCAGCCTGATTTTATGAAAGCAAGCCAAATACAGCCACTTGGCTTCAATTTTAATCACAGTTAAGACTTAGCTTTCTTTTTAATTTTATTATAAAATGATGTCACTTATCAGGGGTATAAAGATTGAATATTATTACTCTGAAGATGGAATACTCTTCTTCAATGTTACAGCTTTTTCAAGCATCAAGTATATGGCTGTACTAGTTACTAAAAATATTCTGTGTCTCACAAAGATTTATTAAAGCTTCCCTGTTCTGAAAACACAGTATGGAAATGTATATATGCAATCCTGCCCATTTTATAATAGCTATTTTGTCATTTCTTACCATAAATCCAGCTGTAGTTATCAAAATACAAATACAGGACAAAAGTTTAATTGAGAAACATAAGATAAGCTTTCTTTCAATCTAGCAGAATGACAAAGCCAAGGCAAAACTTGGGAAGATGGACGTCCTTTGTCAGGAAAGTGACAGTGAATTAGCTATGAATTAGCAGTGAAATAGCTACAGTGAATTACCACACTGTAGCAGTGATAGTTCAATGCATTTCAATGTAATTTCAAGTACCCTTGCAGGTTTTTAGATCCTATCCTCTCAGCTCTTGAAACAGCAGGTGAGGTTACTTTACTGCCACTTATTAGTTGACCTTAGGCAAAATGTAATACAGCTGAAACCTCAATAAAGGTAAGCTATGTAAACTATGTCATAGATACATCACATGAAATAAGAAAACCTCAGCAAACAGTTACTGACAAAGGAAAATGTACAGCTTAACTACCAAAACCTGTTTTGGCTTCTGGCACCATCAGTTCTAACTTTTCTAACACTTATGGTGGTAAGAACACTTCAGTCTGAGAACAGGGATGAGAAGCCACATTGGTTCTAACAACTAAAAGAAGCAGGGGAAGCTACATTTAAAAACACACACGGTCTCAAATCCTGCACGAGACCAACCAGTTCTGTGGCAGACCAACAGGATCAGTGCCTGGAGTGCTGAAAGATTTTTCTGTTCTTTTTCCTCCCAAGTGTGTTCCATTTCAGCTGTTATTGGATCTTCCACTATAACTGCCTTTGGTATTATCTCAATTGAACTGCAGCATGTTTTTATTACCTGAGTTCTTTACAGGCACATTTTTCTTTACTACTCTGAGCTTGTGAGAGGTTTTCCCTTTCCGAGATATTAAAGACCAACAAAAATTAGGGACTCCTTTTTTGCTTTTTTCCTTTCTTTTTTTTTTTTTAAACAAAATGTGAGAAAGGAAAAACCTGAGTCTCAGAATGTTTTCGGAGTCTCATTCTCAGGTGAATGAATGATGGCATTGGGTACATACATATATACATATATATACTGATGGCATTACATATATATATATATACACACCTCAAAAGATAGCACCTACCCATACATAATGCTATGATCAGGACAAGTTCTCTCTTGGCTCAGAAATAATGCTATTTTCAGAATCAGATATAGTAACAGTTCTTAAAAGAAAACTGTTAAATTGGTAAACTTTACAAAAAAATAACTTACTGCCTTGAAAATGAAACCACTGAAACTATATGGAGAATACACTGTTAGATTTCAGTTGTGTTCTAAAATTCACCAGAACCAAGGAAATAAATTTTAACAGATGAGCAAAAAAACAGTGTCAACTTATTTTCAGCAATACATTCTATATAGATATGTATGCTCATATACAAGGTACATACACATATACCTGTACACTCATATGAATTTACATACACAAGAAATTTTTATATAAAGCCACAGTATTGTATTAATAGCATCTTAGGTTTTAAGCAGTCCCCATTCTAAGGTTTGGAAATGTATTCCTGGTAGTAACATATGCACTGTAGGATACTAATGTAATTATATCCATTTAATACAGCACTGAATTTTGGAGGGCCTTGCATCTTACAGATACTTTCAAACTCCAAGTAAGTCTTTTCAGGCCCTCCATTGAAGTTTACCAGGCCACAACACTGCAACTAAAATAATCTCCAAGGGCTTGTGAATGAAATTGAGTAAAGAAAAATGTTAGTGGTACAAATAATATGAACTTAAGTAGCATTCAACATTTTACGTATGCACTTCAGAATAAATATATAAACAATTTAGCCCTGATCATGAATATTGGCTTGTAATTATACTAATCATTCCTTCACATAAACCTTTGGGTTTTGTTTATTATTCAGAGCCAACAGGTCATGGTCTAACAAAAAATGACAGATATTTGAAGGCACTGCAATGTCAACAGTACCATCTCCAAATTCAGTCAATTAAAAAATGTAAGAAATCAAACCTACCATGAGTGGGTGTTTTTTCTCTCCTCCGCACTCCTGTAGCTCTGCTTCTCTCATATTCAGAGCCCACGGGGTGGCCTTCACTCTCGATCAGGGTGTAGTATTTCCCACTTTCATGCTCCAGAAAATAGCTTGGAGAGTCAGAGCCTTTCATCCCAGACTTTCCAAATTTGCTGATGTCATCGCAAGACATTATTCCAATTTCATCCCTATAAACAGTAAACCAGAAGACTCTGAGAATTTAAACACTTTATGACAAAGCTAAAGTGCAAAACTGTCTCTCCCAAGTGCTACAAATAAGAAGTCCTATAAATGAAATGCTATTATGTGAGAACTTCCATAGAAGCGATTCAACAAATGTAAATTAATGAAATAATCATTAGGTTTCATTTTACCTGTAAGATAAAGTAAGGAGTTTTCTAGTACCTGAGAGGTAGCACAAGGAATTGATATAACATAGAATAGTTAGGGTTGGAAAGGACCTTAAGATCATCCAGTTCCAACCCACCTGCCATAAGCAGGGTCACCCCACACTAAACCATGGCACGCAAGGCTTCATCCAACCTGGCCTTGAACACTGCCAGGGATGGAGCACTCACAACCTCCCTGGGCAACCCATTCCAGTGCCTCAGCACCCTCACAGCAAAGAATTTCTTCCTTATATCCAATCTAAACCTCCCCTGTTTAAGTTTGCACCCGTTACCCCTTGTCCTGTCACTACAGTCCCTAATGAAGAATCCCTCCCCAGCATCCCTATAAGACCCCCTTTAAATACTGGAAGGCTGCTATGAGGTCTCCACACAGCCTTCTCTTCTCTGGGCTAAACAGCCCCAACTTTCTCAGCCTGTCTTCGTATGGGACAAAGGGTTCCTTTGCAGAAATGCATGCTTTAGAATAAGATTCAAGTGATCACATAAAGGTAAATAAAACTAAAAGATTTCTTTAAATGCTTTTTTTTTCAGCCTAAAACCAGGTTTTGCTGAATTTGTGTCTATCTAAAGAAAAGTGAAGTCTCTCAAAATAACGATACGCTGCTGAAGTTCACTAAACATTTCATTTTAATAAAAGTTACTGCCAATTTAATAATGTTAACATTTATATTAATAAATATGTAGTTACATTCTGGGGCTTTTTGTTTTGTCTGGTTTATATTTATCCAGTGAAATTCAAGTGTAAACTTTTATTTTTCAAAACCTCAAATTAATTAGGAAGTAAATACCTGGGTCCATAAAGTCCTGACATAGGAGACAGAATGAAAACATCCTGGAGTGTGGAGTTCTCCATTTTTGAGGATATACCCATTGTACTCGTTGGTGTTGTAGAACTGCTTGTTGGACTGGTTGGAATTACAGGCTGTAAAAAGGGGGGAAAAAAGGCACATGAAGAATAAATTAGTGTTTTCTGTGTTACAAATGTGCTAACAGTGAAGTCAATGTGCATCATTTTAGGAATCTTGACCTCTTTTTTTTTTTTTTTTTTTTTGGGTTTCTTTTTTTTTTATTTTCCAGTTTATTTTTT
>NDXB01014751.1:78093-184261 GCA_002631895.1 Agapornis roseicollis
ATATTGACCTTTTTTTTTTTTTTTTTTTTTTTGGATTATCCTTCTTTTCCAATTCAAGTGAAGTTTCTTCCAAAAAGATGTTTGCTGAAATAGTGTTTTACCAGAGTTCAAGACTAGTTACGAAAGAAACTCATAAAAGACCACTGAAATTAATTTAAAACCATCTCATGGGAAAAATCTGAGGCTCAGAATCAGAATAAGATTTTTAATCAATGCAGAAAATCAATTACATGGGGAAGGAGGGCAGACACTATCAAACGCCATTAATGCAAAAATAATTACAGAAATCTGGAATACTTACAGTGAATGAAAGCATACAAAGGCAGAATGTTGGGTTCAGTAGAAGATTTACTGTTAACAAGCACAGAATAACTAAATTTCTTTCAAAAAAGCAGAATTTACAGTTATGTATTGTTTCTTATTTTTTTAATGAATCCATAGCGGTGATGATTGTACCACTGGGATACAAAGAGAGGTTCTGCGGTGACTACCAATAAAAGTAACCTAAACAATAAATGTGAGCAATAAATATTGAAATAATAACAATAAATCTTAAACAAATATATGATATAATAAATATAATATCATATCACATCTTAGAATTAATAAAGTATTGGGGTCTTTGGGGATTTTTGCATTTTTAATATTTAAATAAAGTTAATCACTATTTTTTGCTCAAATGCCATAAGGAAGCTCAAGGTAATGGCTATAAGGACTACAACCAAATGTTCTGTGAAGGATACAAAAATAAATGCAAAGAATATTTTTCAACACAGGTACAGTCTGTGTTTATAGTAAAGAAACAGAAAATATTTTTATTTAATATTACTGTCTAGATTTTGAATATGAAAGATTCTCATTCAAATACAAAATTGTGCTGAAATAGATGCAGCTAGTTTTGTACAGGTGGAAAGAAAGCAGCGAGCATAAAAATTGGATGAAAGCTATGAAGACTAGTTATAATATTTTTTCTAAATACAAGGCTTTCTATCTTCCAAATTAAAACACTGACATTATGTTTGCGTGATTCAAAAAATAAAAGCAATCTTAAACACCAAAAAAGGATGCTTTTTCATGAGACTAACTTTCTGCATAGGAGTACAAATTATACTCTGCTATGCTTATTGTTAAGCCTCTTACACTCCAAATGTTTTAGGTTTCTTCCATGTTATCAATATAAATCAATAATAAGTGACTTGCAAAGACAAGAATAATTCACTACTTACTTTCTCATATCTCCAGTAATTAGGAATATGAAACACAAGTCAAATAACTGATGTACATATTCCTATTTATATCTCTCAGTAAGGCGAGTTCTTTCCAAGATGACATTCAGCTTTTTCTTTACTGTAATTTTCACATTATTTGGAATCATTGCCATATTATTCCATTGCTACATTCTTTAAAACTTCAGTTAACTATTTCCAAGTAGAAATAATCAAGGAATAAGTTACATTTGCCCCTCTTGCATTTCATCACATTTTTAGAGCTTTTTTCTAGTTTTCCAAACTATAAGTCTCCAATTTTTAAATACCAACTGCCCTCATGGGTCAGAACCGTGTGCAAATTTAGTAAGCAGATCCTTCAGGGTGTCAGGAAAACCAGGAGCTAAAACAGGTATATAACCTATCTGTTGAATATTAAAGGATGCATTCTTGTTTCATAGCAAACCATTAACAGCTATTTGCTAGGCAAGGTCATCAAGTAGTTTTCCCCCTATTCAATCTCAATTCCACCTAGTCCTTAATTCTCTATGCCATACTTATGAGGATGCCATAAGAAAAGGTATTAATATCAGGGTAAGATATACAGATTCTTTCCTATCCACCAGGCCAGGTAACTACTCACATAAGAGTTTTAAATCTGTTTAATGATTTCTTCATAATAAATTCATATTGATTTTACTCCTCTTCCAAGTGCTCTTGAACTGTTTGTGCATCCTAAGTGACTGACTTAAAATTCTCTGGCTCTTACATTTCCACTTTCTGAAGACAAGCATTATACTTGTTTTTTGAATGTTACTCTAATTCATCCATCTCAATTTCACAATAAGTATGTTTGAAAAATAATGATCAAGGAGTGCCCCTACCCAACGCAATAAAACAAACCCTAGCTCTTCTTGCCTTTTCCATTGGTGCACTGTAAGAGCTCATCTGCTGAATATACAGAAATGTGTGTTCTTGGAGTTCACTTTCCATGTAAAAGGGCTGTAAGTTTTTAAGAAAATACACTGACTTCTGACTGCTCTCAGTAAGTTGTCTCCTGCCTTCTTCCTCTCAGCTTTATTTATGTTCTCTACATTCTGTATGAAAATACCTGTCTTAATGCTTTCCAAGAATTAGTAGGCCATTATGTCTTTGGAACAGAGCCTGTTTCTATCCCCTTCTCAGAGGATGCATCCAATTCTAATAAACTGTATTGGGTGATTCTGCTGCATGCTGACAAGAAATCTTCACTCAGCTGGCCTGGGAATCTTTAAGAAATCGAAGAGAGCACCCTCTTTCTTTTCCTTTATCATCACTCAGATCATTCCAACTAATTTGGTTGTTCTATGATCTGGAGCTCAGAGTGAAGATAGCAAAGATGTGTACCTGCCCTCTGAGCTCTACCTACGTCTGTGATATCAGACATGGAATTTCAGTTGTTTAGGTATCTGCAAAATAGCACAGGGGTCTTATAATATTATTAATACACTAGTTTAAGAAATGTGTGCAAATAGAGGCAGAAATGAAAAAACTCCAAAAAACCCATATTTTTTTTATAGAGGACTTCTGCAATGTGACACTTTCGGTATCTGCTGTTATTCAAATTCTTTCATGAGAATAGGTAATTATTAGTAAAATAATTAAGCAATGCTGAAATAGCAGAATAAAAAAGAAAGACAAATGAGAAATTCAACTCTTATCAGAAATAAGCAATTTTCTGCCAAACAGGAAAACTTCAAACTCTTTCAGAAACAAAATGCATTGCTGTAACTCTGAGGGAACTTTGCAAATATGGGGGGAAGTTAAACATTGTATTTCTTTTGAAAGTGCTGTTCAAAACAACAAACAAGACCCCATGCGTCCTGCAAAAAAATGAAAGGACAGGATGCAGGAAGCTGGTAAAGCCTGGTGGTACAGCAACAGGAAGCTTGAATATGGACATCCCTTACCTTTTGAGGGGGTATGAAGATTAAGGTTGGGGTACTGAGTCTCTGCTTTCTCCCTTGAAGGAATAAACTCAATCCCCAGAATTCCCCTGATGGGTGAATTCACAGAAAACACACAGGTGTCACTCTTCTACATGGATTGCCTGCGGTAAGGGAAAATGGGGCTTTGTAACTGCGCATCACCCTATACATTCCTACAGCGTGTCATTTTTGTCAGAATAGATTAATTCATGCCAGTGATACAGCTGACTAATAAGACAAGCTTCTATATAAAAAAAATACTAATGTTCAACAATACAAATACTACTCACAATACGAAACAGAACTCTCAATATTGTGGAGCATTTCCTGCATACTGGTATGTTGGTGTAGCTGTGCTGTAAGGCAGTAGGTATTGTTCATGGTATTGTTCACGGTGCTTTCAAGTCTTATGGATTTTGAAATTTGAAATATATACTTTATTTTTTTTTTAATGTGTAGATGATAAGTTTCATCCTCAGAGCAAGAGAATATAATGAAATATTTATTATGACAGAAGTCAATAAAAGCATTAGTGGCATTAAGGTGAAAGGGAAATGATGGTTCAGCATCTCTTCTGAAACAAGACATTCAGAGAACAGGAGACAACTTTATTACTTGCTGCATTTTCTTTGTGCTACAAGATTTTCCTTGCCCATTTTTTCCTCACTGAGATAATAAAGTATACGGGCAGCACATAATTTCAGAATTCATCTAAGCAATTCTATCAGGGTACAGTACCTGAACTGTGAACTGAAAACTGAGTTGAGTGGTATACACCGAACCTGCTATTTTCCTTTTTTCACTCTGCAAGCATCTGTTCTCATAACGTTGTAGAATTTATAGTTGTACAGAGCAAGAACTCCCCAAATTCATATGGTTTTCAAAACCTGAAATGAGCTGTTCAGCTAGAATTATTCTGAAGCTACTTATAAAGATGCAGAATATAACATACATTTCTAATACGCAGGATAAATTGTCACTGTTGACATAAGCTTTACCAGTCATATCAGCTGACAAATTCTATCTCTCAAGTTAAATAATAAGAAGTGCAATAATCTGGATCAAG
The DNA here is from genome assembly GCA_002631895.1 of Agapornis roseicollis. Lineage (NCBI taxonomy): Eukaryota > Metazoa > Chordata > Aves > Psittaciformes > Psittacidae > Agapornis > Agapornis roseicollis. The sequence continues at coordinate 82,332 of NDXB01014751.1, forward strand.
TAGTTGTAATCCAATTTGAAAAATCCTGCAAATAAAAAGAAAAATGCAATAAATGTTGTATTTTATTTGATTGAAGTGGCTGGTGTGCTCACTTCTATAAAAAACAGAGCACTATTTGCCACTGCAGATGGAAGAACCATTTCATATCGAGTGGGAAGGTAATCAGAGAGTTTTAAAATTAAAAGACTCTCCTAATAGCACATAATGCCAACTAGAGGCAAAAGGAGAAAATGGTATCTACTGACATGCCTTACTGAAAGATAATTGTGGCACAAAACATGTTAACATTCTGCTGTTGTTAATTAAGCATCAAGGGAAACTATAGGCAGCAAAGGAATACTATGAGACCAGAAATAGATTTTATAAGGATTCATAGATTGTGTATCATTAATAATTCATACATTAACATGTGGTATAATTTTAAACATAATTATTGTGGAAAGAATACCGGTAACACCTGTGAGTGCCTGAAGCAAGAGCAGAAAACACAACACCATTTTCTTAAAGAATTCCCACTGCATACTAAATGGAGTTATGAAATATTATTTCTGGCCTCTTTTTCCATAGATTGTTGCTTGAACTGGTCATTCCATCTCCTACCTTCATACAGCTGCTTACTTTTGTCTAAGTATAAAACCTTCTGCCTATGCTGCATGTATTCTGCTTATTTCTGTCAACAGCCTCAGACAGTGCCTGCTCTGTGAGAACCAGTTTAATCCATTAGTGGTAGAAAACGCCAGAAAAACAAATAAATAAACCCAGAAGCGTTCCTACAAATTCAACAAATTAAACTGAGCAGCAGAGTCTAAAAGATGCCAAAGTCAAACAAAGGCGAGGACATTCTGCCGCCAAGAACAGGGAGAGGGAAGTGAGATCATTGCTTTCCAGCAGCATCAAGCTGTTATGTCAGCTGTCCAGGAAACACAAACTCTAGTATCATCTTGAGATTTAATCATGCTAGTTCCAAGTCATTAATGACAATAACAAACAATACCAGATCCAGGCGAGACCTGCAGAAAACAGGCAAAAGCAAAATTTGTACATTGAAATGTATCCAGGTCCTGATACTTGAGCTTGCCTCTGTGGCAAAAGGACTAAAGAAGACCTAAAGATGCTCAAGATGACCCAAAGTTGGTTTTCAACATATTACAAAATCTACTGTTAAGAAGTACCGCTGGCAATGCTTTTTGGATTCTCCAAAATGATGTATTTTTGTATTTAAATTCCTCAATGCATTGTTCTCCAATTCAGAAGAAACATACTCTAGTGATGTGACACTTAAAGCACCCTTTATCCTCATGGGCTCTTGTGTTCAAGGTCATCAGGAGAGGACACATCACAGAAATAGAAACTGTAGATAATTACACAAAAAGAGCTTGGTGTACTTTCTCTTATCTGGCTGCCACAATAAAGGTCAGTGTGTTTCATGGAAAATGCCACATATACAATACACATTGTTTTCACACTGACAAAACTTCCAGAACTAGTGCTGCTTGTGAATGGTGACTCTTTAATGTAATAAAGAGAGGAACTCTACAGAAACCCTGTTGCAAATGCAATTTCCATTTTGCTACCCCTGGGGACTTCATATGAAGTTGAAGGAATTCTAAAGCATTCAGATGTGGGAAAATTCCTTTTAAAGAAGAGCAAGTTTCCTAAGATCTGCATGTCACAGTACTTCAAGCTTCCGATGAAATGCAACGTAAGGCCTGCATGAGTAAAATTCCCAGAGAACTGTTGAATAAGCGAGGCTTCCCAGCAATCCAAGATTATCACTTTGTGAATGCTGCTGAAGAGTCAGATTTCATTATCAGATTTCAGAAAATCATAACAAAGGGGAGTCTTCACTTCAAGATCAGAGATCAGCTAGGGGTTGGTCAGCTAATTCGTGACAGCTACCTAGAGCTGGAGAAGATAATTTTGCTGGAAAGTAAAAATGTCCCAATTGAATTTCCTGTGATTGATCAGAAACACTGGAACCGGTACAAGAAAGCCAGTTAAACTGGATGAAAATGAACTCCCTCATGCAATTCACTTTCTGAATGAATCAGGTATACTCCTCTACTTTCAAGTCCCAGCACTGCAGCTGAGAGATCTATATTCTGTAGATCCTAAGTGGCTGTGTAAAATCATGGCACAGATTCTGACGGTGAAAGTCAAAGGCTTTTCTAAATATCCTAAAGGGTGCAAGGTGTGGAAGGAAGTCTCTGGTCTGGTCGAGCAAGGAAGGAGGTGGCAAACTTCTCAGTCTGTGTGTTGCCTGAGCTGTCTGGACAGAGATGGTGGCCCTGGCTCATGAGCAAGGGCATTTGGGAATAGAAAGATCATGGTGATTATGTGCTCTCCTGATTTATGGGTAAAATCTTTTTGCATAGTCTCTAGCTTGGTTGAAGTCTGGGGTTGAGAAGTCACCTCTTCTTCTTCTTTGTCTGATTCACATAATAATCACTCCTGATCAGATGCTGTCCTATGTAGTAAGTGCTTTGTTTCTTCACCTTTCTTCATCCTTCTTGCCTCTTTTTTGCTTTTCCCCTTGTATACAGGGGCAAATGGTATTGGCACAAATTGGTCCTCTGGTTTAGCTGCAGTGATTATTACTGTGGTTGGAGTGGCTGCAGTATCTGTTGTCAGGGTTTGGGTAGCTGCTGTACTTGTTGCTGGGTTGGTGTAGCTGCTGTGCTTGGAATTGGATTAGCTGCATTGTGAGTTGTAGTCAGAGTTCGAGTAGCTACTGTACTTGTCGCTGGGGTTGGTGTAGCTGCTGTATTTGGAGTTGGAGTAGCTGCATTGTCTGTTGCTTTGCCATCGGGTCTGAAGACATTTTTTTCCCTTTGAAGGTGCTGGATAGTATTGGGCAGGGCTCTGTAAGCACAGGCCAAGCCCCAGTACGTTGCCATGATTTGCCCCTCTCTGGTATAACCAGCATGACAACACACCCCATTTAAGTGTTTTACTAATTTTCCTGGATTTTGCACTTCTCCCTGGTGAAGTTCCAAAGCACTGGAGGGGCTCACTGGCCTTGATACTTGCCCATACTGTCCCACACACCCTGCCATTCATGACTGTCCAGCCTTGGGGAAAATCTCTTGATTCTCCTATATTGTCATCTAACCCTAGACAGGACCCAAACCTGACTCTGCTTAACTTTCAAGATCAGACAAAATGGTTGTGGGTAAAACACACTCTGTATGTGTGCCAACATGCTGATCCCCATCACAATCAGCAGGCAGGTCTCAAGGGTACCCAAAGGCCATTCAAAACCTTCAGAACTCTTAAATGATGGTGTAAATAGTCTGGTGAAGGGCTGGGAACATAAGAGAATGTCTCCTTCATAGGTTGACCACCTGAGGAGGGGAAAAAAGATGTGTAATTGCTAAACACTTCTATTATATACCTCCCAAAGTATAGAGTTGGTGACCACACTGGGAATGCAAGCCAGATCAGTTTCATGATCAATGAGTCTATTGTATTGCAAGTCATTACCATAAAGTACAGTGAAACAAGAACCTTAGCCCAAGCCTCCCATCTGATAAACACTAAAACAGCAAATACCAGCTGTAAGTAAAGTACAACATGCTGAAACACTGAGATCAAGAGCAACACCTTTAAGAGACAATAAATCAGCACTGTGATGAGTAACTTAATCTGAAACAATAAATGCTTATATCACAAATACGATTAGACACACTCTGGTCAGATCTGTTGTTATCTCAACCCTTCGTGCCCCACGTTGGGTGCGAAAAAGAACTGTTGTGGTTTAAGCCCAGTTGGCAACCCAGAACCATGCAGCAGCTTGCTCACTCCCCCCTTCTTTCCTCCCCCCAGCTCTGGGAGGGATGGGAAGGAGAACTGAAAGAATGTAACTCCCATGGGTTGAGATAAGAGCACTCCAGTAACTAAGGTATAACACAAATCACTGCTGCCACCACCAATAATAATAATAATGATAAGAGAAATAACAAGGGAAGAGAATACAACTGCTCACCACCCACCGACCGATACCCGGCCTGACTTGAGCAGTGATCTAGCCCTTCTGGGTAACTGCCCCCAGTTTTACATCCTGGGAATGACATGCTGTGTTATGAAATTCCTCTTTGGTCAGTTTGGTTCAGATGTCCTGTCTCTGTTTCCTCAAAGCTTCCACTCCTCCCTGACAGAGCATGAGACTCAAAAAGTCCTTGGTCAGAGTAAACATCACTGAGCAGCAACTGAAAACATCGGTGTTATCAGCGCTGTTCCCAGGCTGAAAGTCAAAACCACAGCGCTGCACCAGCTACTAGGAAGGAGAAAAAATGACTGCCACTGCTGAACCCAGGACATACAGCCTTTAAGGTTTGGGGACTNAAACATCGGTGTTATCAGCGCTGTTCCCAGGCCGAAAGTCAAAAACACAGCACTGCACCAGATACTAGGAAGGAGAAAAATGACTGCTACTGCTGAAGAGGACACAAGTAGATTCACGAGCATGTTATTAGAGCAAAGAAGGTTTTTCCTGCACCCTTGTGATAGAAAAACCTGAACAGTCCCAATTCTCCTCTGGGTGTCACCATGCCCTTCTCATCTCCCCCAAAGGTAGACACAGAAAAAGAAAAGATGGCACTAGATCCAAGTGTCAGCACTCCTGTGCTGCAAGGATTACACAAACTCATTGAGTGACACTGCTGTATAGGATTTAGGCACTTTGAGTAATGAAAGATTCAGGAAGCGCCAGGGAGGAAGGAAATTTGCCTGGTTAAGCTTGAAGGGTTTGCTCTGTTTCATTAATTGAAGAATTATTCAGAAACACATTCATGCATTATGTGATCCAAACAAAGCCACTCCGAAGCTCCCTCCTTATGAAAGTGCACAAACTTATTACAGAATGTTGTACAGTGTTAAAGATAAATACGCACACTTACTAACTTACTCAAAACCTTTCCTTTAATGTCATTTTGATTTCAGTCTTTTCATGGTGAGTCAGTTTCTCCTACATGTTGATGCAGTAGGAAGAACCGGCGGTGACGTTCACAGTTGACTTTTTTGATAATAGGTTTTCAAGGAAGAAGCACGCAAAAAATCTTAGAGGTTCTATAGCACTGCTACCAAAACCTCAAACTTGATGAGAGATGTGGAACAGAAGCAGACTTGTCCTGACATTTAAAAGGTCTGACACGCCTGATTACAAACAAGTACTTTTGACAGACTGTGAAATAATGGAAACAGAGAGAAACATTGTCTCTGCCAGCCAAAGCAAGCTACAGAACCTTAGGCAGCCTTCTTCAGTAACATTGTCTACAAACACTCTTTCCTTCTGTGAATTCCTGTGGCTCCCAACAAAACAACCTTATTGACACATGCAGTATTGACACACATACTTATCTCAGCGCCTACTTTGAAGGAATTCAGGACTTTATAGAGGCTTCTGTCCCTTTCACTGGAAGGAATAATTCTGGTGTTTTCTCTTGAGTAAAGGTTTTACCATGACACGAGCATTGCAGCAGCCTTCTTACCTGAAGTGCAAGAGGCTTCCACCTCACATTCTTCAGAAGGGCAGGAGCAGAAACCAGGGTATTCTGAGGACGTTTTTTCAAGGTTAAAATCACTCCATTTGGGTCTTCCCACAATGCATTTACTAGGTTCTTTAACTGCCAGCCAACCTAAGGATAAATTCCATAATTGAATTCTGTAAGCTTTCTGCTTAAATGTGAAGAAAGTCTTCTATTAACCAAAAAGGTCTATTACAGCTCTGCAGACATAAGCAGTTCTTATGAGCTGTCTGATTACTTCTGTTGGACCACAGTGATGCTGCTGAAACTGTATTGTTTTTTTAGTTTCTCACAATGAACACTGTTTCCTTCTTCATAATCTGTGAGATCATTGTATGTTTTCCATCAAATGAGGAGGACTAAGAGTCATGAAATTATTTCAGCCTGGATGCTGAAACAGTCCTTGAAACTCTCACTACTGAGGAGGAAGACAAACTATGCTATAGCAACATATGTAACATATATGTAACAGCTTTAAGATCCTAACTGAAGAGAAATGATCATTTACTTGATTTATCTATAGACCCCTGGATAGAGCTGAGTAATTCGAGTTCCTGTAAGTTGTAAACAAAGCCATAAAGAAAGATCACTAGCACTGGAAGGATTTTATATGTGCTGCTAGCAAAAAGCTACTTAGGGACATTTCTTCATGTTCTTGAATATTTAAATATGAATTTACAGTGAACTGTTTATACATGAAAAGAGAAAATGTATTTTTATGTTTTTTGTTTTAAATAAATGTTAAATAAATATTTAAATAAATATTCACAATATGTTATCCTGAATGGCTGAAGAGATTTTAAAACTGCAAAAAAAATATAAATGTCAGTAAATAAAGATGTTCATGATAAAAGTACTTTCTTATACGTTTAAGTGCTGCTGAATTTCTATCCGTATTTCCCCAGGCACATGAGAACCAGAAAACAACAACGATCAGTCAGATTGTCAGAAAACAACATCAGTCAGAGATGTAAATTCAGAACTGAAAGTGAAAGTGAGAAAAACCGACATTTTTCCAAACCTCAGCCGATCTGCCATGTTATGGCACTGAAATCACTGCAATTGTACTAGTTGAAAAAGGAGAATAAATTTGGCTCCATTCAGCAGTCCTTTTGCCCTTCCTATATGCAACTGATGGATTAGTTTGTTCACAATGAATGAGAAAATCCTACAGCTTAGCACTCCACAGGGAATTATCGTTAAAGTTGATTTACACAATTTCCTGAATATCAGAAAGTTTCTTTAATATTACAATCTAAAAAAAAAAAAAAAAATCCTTTGCAACATCCAAATTCGTAATGATAGACAAATCCATTGCAACGCTGGTAGGATTTGCTAACATTCACTTCTAAAGCTTGCATGTTTGGTCAATATACTTATGACCTGATAGATGACCAGAATTACACCACAAAGTTTGAAATTAGTCTCTCTTCCACTGGCACCTGGAAAATGGTATGATGTCTAAAGCAGACTCTTAGTTACTCACACCTCATCTTAGCTCTGGGTGCCCAGGGCTAAACTATTGCCTCCATTTACTCTCATCTTGTGATTTTCAGGCAGTACCCAAAGGATCTTGCTGAAGCAACTCAAATTACAAGAACAAGCCTACCTAGAAAGGAATTATTAAAAGTGTAACCACTTGCAAGTGACAATGAGGTTACTGGTTCACATTCAGCTCTGGGAACAGCAAGGCATTCATGTTTAAAGGGAGGTTTTGGAGAATATTCCTAGCTTTACTTATTCACATCTTCTGCAGTTCACACATGATGTCCAGATTTGCCAGAAAGGAAAATGAATAGGTGCAGGATAGACTCTTCACTTACCCTTTTAACTATTGCATCCTTTATCAAACATTACTTGAGTAAGGTGTTAATTTGAAGACTGGTGCTGTCTACACAGTTCTGCTAAACTGCGCACTATGCACAGGATGTTTCTTCAAAAGCCAATCTCTTTCACAGAAAAGCTGAGTCCTCAGCACCTCTAAAAGTATTAAACCCTTACCTCCATTTTCTGTTCCAAACATGAGAGATTTTTACAGTAGTAATAAATAACTACAGTAAAGACCTGTCATAAATGTTAAAACTATCACAAGTCTTAAGCCTAGTGTCAAGCAGACTTGTAGCAAATAGGAATTGAAATGCTGAGTTCATACAGCACTTCTCCAAACACAACCTTACTTGAGGATAAACTGAAGCAGCCTAAGAGTGAACATTTAAGAATAAAAACCTTAGGGAATACAAGAGCAGTAACTACTGCTGTTGTATTGCTCTTATATTATGCAAGCATGAAGTGCAGTTGTATTTGCTAGGCTTTTTAGCTACATTTGACCTGTGTGTGGAACTTCACTATAACATTTTAATCAGACTTACCCTTCTAGCCTAAGTGTGTATTCACACTGCTATCAAAAAACAAGGGAGGATGAAAAGAAAAGAGAAAAAGATTTAGGTGCTCAGAATCAGAGAAGCCAGCATACATCACCACATTATAACAGGGATAGTTTGTAATGACTGTTGTAGAGGAAGATAATATCTAATTACACACAACGGTGGAGGGAAAATGATAAAGGTAACCTTGAAGAGATTTAAATTAAAATCCTCTTATAAGGGCTGAAGAGAAGCTAAGATATAAACTATAAAGTTCTAGCCTGTCTCCATGGTGGGCCAAAGTCAGGCTTCCCAGCAGGAGCATTTGGCTCAGAAAGAACTGCAGTATATGCTGGATTTTATTAGCTTTTTTTTGAGCTGGATTTGAACCTTATTAGATTTGTTTTGGTTGGGTGGGTTTTAGTATACTAGTTTTGATGCTGCTGCTCGATTGAAAACTTTCTAAAAATGCACTGGCCACAGGAAACCAGAAAATGGTTGTAATTACAAGCAGGCCACAGCCAAATAGTCAACTTGCATTCCAAACAAGCACTTCTAGTTTGTGCTTTGTTTATAAAGTGGCAGAGGCTATATCTACCAATCCATCTATCTTACTCAATTATAGAATTAAAAATAAACTATTTTTGATTTTTATAAGATTGATGTCATTTTTTGATGTAATTGTAAGAATGCGGAAATCTTCAGACTTCCATGAGCTTCTTTTAGAAAAGAATGATAAATAATTAAGTTAATGATAAAGTATTCCAATAAGAACCTTCATGACAAAACCATTAAATACCAAGATCTATTAGAGAACAGTCTGCAGTCATTACTACTAGCCGATGATAAAATGCTCTTAGGAATTTGGACGTGTTATTATAAATTGTATTACTAAAAATATCTCTGAAAAAAATAGAAGTCATTACAGTGAATTAAAAATCCTGCTTTAAAACCAGTCCTTGAGACAGATTTTGACATTTATTCTTAAAGAATCAGTTTCTAATAGTAATTACTAGCTTCTAGATACTCTAACATATATTCAGCAAAAGGGCTTTTTGCTCCTGTAAGATTTTTAGTGCTCACATTCAGTTAATCAGATTCTACAATATGGGTTAAGATATTTCACTCAGTAATAAAAGTTTACATTAAAATTAGACTAATGAAGGAAAACGACTAATGTGATACCTTCTGTATTTTCCTGAATAAATTAAATCAGAGCAATTATGATACCCATTACATTCAAACCAACAAATTCAGAAGATTATTATGCCCTATTTGCACAGCACAGCAAAGCTGTAGTCATGGTGCACTGTTCTCTGGTAAGCATATTTGCATATTGAAACACATTGCATTAGTTTTGATCTTTTTATAATCTACAACACCTAGAATGTGGAAAGCCACATGCCTACTGCAGTCTTACTTCATAACTCAATGTACAAAAGAGTCAGGCACCACCAATAAGAATTGCTACTACAATGAAACACGCAGAGTTTGTAGATGCTTAATAGCTTAAAACAACTGATTTTTAACTTCAGCTTTGATTTGTTAATTTAGATGCTGAATATGGAAGAAGCCTTGAAGAATGCAACACAATTCACTGGAAATGGTAAGAGCCAGGCAGAAGCTTAAGATTTTGGTGGTTTATACTTAGAATTGCTCTTATCAGTATTTTTTGTTGGTTTGTACACCCTCAGTGTGGAAAGAAGGACTCCAGGGAAAAAAAATGTGTCCTGCTAAGTTAAAGGATTTGTTAGTTTTCTCATTGATGGCACAAGCTAGAGAATTAGTGGAAATTGCAAAATATAGTAACTTAAAAAAATAATAGTTCCAAAAATATTATTCCCTACAATGCTAAATTTCTTCACCATAAAAGTATAATGATTTAAATGTCCACAATGCTGTAGTAATTTTGCATACCTGAACCTGATAATTTTGTAGCTGGGACTGCATAATTAATGTGCTTAGAAAAATACAACTTTCATCAACTGACAATGAACTTGTTTGTTTCCTTGTCCTTCAATATCTTCTTTAGAGTCTCCATATAGTGATTTTTTTCCTTCTCATGTAGATATGGACGGATTGGATTTGAAATACATGCTACTAGCAATAGGGATTTCAGCATTTTTATAAACCCAAACTCTGTTCATGCTGGACAAGCATCTTTTTTCCTCTTTTAAGATAAAGGCTACCTGGCCAATGATGACTCAGTGATGATGGGTATAAAAACCAAAGTAATTAAAAAATCCAAAATATCCTTAATGTTACAGACACACAAAAAAAGCCTGAAGAAAACACAAACTGGTGAGTTTGTGGATGACTTCACAGGATTTAAGTGAGTGATATCTTTGTCTCTCAGAAGGAACTGAAAAACAAGCTGGACCGTTGAACCTGTTGGTGCTTATCAAAGAACTACAGTAGTCAAAACCACCACAACAGTTAATCACCTTCACACCAATTTCTTCCAAACACATTATACACTTGTTATGGTACCAATGTAGAAGACACAGCTCAAATAATGGAACTAGGAGTGCATAGTGGATAGAATATCTATGTTTCTTTCTCTGAAAATTCTGTGAATGAAGCAGAAGAGCAGTTCTACAGTTCCTTCCCTGCCTTATCAAACCACAAACATCTATCAGGGCTCTCAAGAATGAAAAAGTCATAAGAAATACAAAAATACAGACTGCACCTCACAGAAGCAAGGTATGTTACACCTTGCTTGTGAAACTTGTGTGTATTCTACTCACTCTATCATATACCAGCTTTAATGTTACCTAGGATCCAGAGCTGTAACTAAACAGGAGTTTAAGACCTCCCTTGTTAGGCATTTAATCTGGAAATCAATTGTACAGAATTATTTCTAAAAATTTACAACATACTATATTGCACACCACCTGAAAACAAGTAATTCTGCTTTGACTGCACTAACCCTTACACGAACCAGGACAGATGTTTCCCCTCAAGGCTCTTCAGATACATAACCAAAGCCATCTGGATACTTACTTGAACCCCAAGAGTTTGACCTCTCTTCATATTTACATTAAAAAAAAAGAAAGAAAAGGCTTGTGTAAACTCAGCTTTTTGTTAAGGCAATAGACTGTCCTTTCTTATTTTAAGTCTACAATTCACTTCTGCCTCATTAGGGAATTGGCTTGATTAACATGGAAATCAGAAATTATTATTAGACAAAAATGCGCAAGAAGATCAGAAGACTACTTTGTGTCACTGAATGGGAAGCTCATTATTAACACCTATAGTTGATTCACTCCTTAATATCCCCATTGTTGCAAACAATATTTGATGATGGAAACCCAAATGTTCTTATTTTGCATAGTAGCTTTCATTAACTAATGGAGGAACACTGCAAGATTACAAGAAGATGCAGTATCTGCTACATGCATTACTAAGCCTTTTTAAAAAGCAGAAACCTGAGAACAAGCAACATGTGACAATCTGTTTGGAAACAGAACGACATCTTTTGGGGGAAGAAGTTGTAATTCTTATGACATATTTTGTCATTCCTTCTCCTACTTGTATTTCACAACACAGAGCATGCTGAAAGACATATGGTGTGACCTGGCACTACATTTAGAGGTTTACCTCCATCTAAAATGAGCTCTCAGTAAGACTCAAATTTACAATTCAGCAAACATACACTGAGGCTATTAATTCAATAGATACCTTAATGCAAATAAATTAGTACTGAAATTATTTCACTGTGCCAGGGCTCCTGACACACTTAAAGCATGTAATTTGACAATGAACACTGTCTTCTGATCATGTATTTAGAATCACAGAACAGTTTGGGTTGGAAGGGACCTTTAAAGGTCATGTGGTCCAACTTCCCTCCCATATGCAGAAACATCTTCAACTGGATCAGGTTTCTCAGAGCCCCATCCAGCCTGGCATGGAATGTTTCCATGGATGGGGCATCCACCACCTCTGTGTGCCAGTGTCTCAACACCCTCATCATAAAAATTGTTTCCTTACATCCAGTATGAATCTCCCATCTTCTAATTTCAAAACATAGCCCCTTGTCCTATCAAAATGGGCACTGCTATGCAGTCTGTCACCATCTTTCTTATAAGCTCCCCATAAGTACTGAAACCGTAGCATACATAATTCCAAAGAATAACCTTATCAAGTATGAAATTGCAAGTCCATTAGTTAAAAAATAAACCCAGCTATTTTAAGATAACATAAGAAACATGTTACACAGCAAAGCAAAGGTGTTAGAATCAGAAGAGCCCTTCTAGGCTACTACATCCATTTGTTTACTCTTCTGCATAGCTGCAGGCAACTATAATAGAAGAACTGATGGAAATGATTACATCACAATCCTTGGCAGCCCTCTTTGAATTTACAGATTTACAGGTATTTGTATGAACACTTGCTGTGGCACAAGGTTGGTTTATAACTAAAAGAGTGAGTTCTCTTTCTGGTCTTTATAGCCTCTGTCTGTAAAGGAAGAGGAATTCTGTCTCAGACTTTGCTGCTGGGTTAACTGAACTGAAATCCTTAAACAAATTATTTTCATATGAGACAGAGGATACATTTTCTTTTTTTACCCATTAATTTATTTAATGTTCATATTTAACTTCACACTTTTAATGATTGTAAATGACCTGAACATCACACAGTATTTCAGACAAGATATTACCACTGTCGAGACAATGGCATTAAAACTGTTTCTCCTGGAAACCTCTTCCTGATTAATTCCAAGTTCATGTTACCATTTTCAGTCACATCCCCTCTATGGTGCTCAGCTGATTTGGGATTAATTACTACATTCTGACTTCTGGAGTCTTGCCAGTTGCTCCTGAGTAACATCAAGTTTTCAACAGGCATTACTAAAACCATTATTATTGCTCTCTGTCCTATTAAACGACCTTCAAATTCTAATCTTAAGAAACAAAGAAGGGAGAAAAATTCAAGTCAGTTTTCCCCAGGTTATCAAACACTTTTCTATACAGATCAGATTTTTTACAGATGGTCAGGCAGCTAGATCAAGACTTGTTGGGATCTGCAATATTTCTTTTGTCTGAAAAATTGTCAAAGGTGGAACATAAGCACTATTTAATTTTCACAAATTGATCCTGTGTTTCACTTCACATGCATTCTCCTTCATGTCTCCACTTGCCCTTTCCTGTCTAAGCTACCTAAAAATCTTGTGAAGTACTGACTAGCCAGTTTTGCCTTATTAAGTTTCCCCAGCATACATTATCCTGAAGAAGACTATTCATTAAAAAAATCTGTGCTTAGGGACTTGCAATAGAAAGTTTCAGTATCTTCAATAAACTGAGATGTAGATGATTTTGCATTAAATTTTCCAACTTTGCTTCCATCGTGAGTGTGCATATGCCTATATATTCGTTACAACTGGTTTTCTTCTCTTTGTTCTATGTTCAACACTACCCATGTTATGGAAAATCAAAACAAGTGTTTTTTGGCTAGTGACTATCTTAGATTTAATTTTAAGCTATCTTAACTGCATTACAGTCCCAATTCTCTGATTAAAGAGTTATGTCCCATGTATAAATCTATCTTAAAAAACCCCATGAAATTTACTATTTCAGGCAAGCAGCAGAAAATGCAGCATCCACAGAACCTAAAGTGTCATTGTTAATTTTGCAAACACAGAAATGTACAGTGGCACCTTCAGCACTTCTGTGTAATTTTATAAGAGAGAAAGTAAAAATCTACAGAAGACAGAACTACTGCCTGTTGTTACAGGAGGGAGAAAATAAAGAGTTAGCATGGCAGCAATTTGGAATGTATAACTTATTTTTAAAGTTTCTTATGCTGTTTTACTAAAATCTAATAAGCAAGAACAAGAAGCAGAAAAGCAAATAAGGAAATTGGATCATGATTAAATGATCTTAACAGCCAGTGGTGAATCGCCCGATTTAATTAATTTCTTGCTTAAAGTACTATTATTTTTTTCTTTGATCTTTTTAATTGTATTAGAGAGTGTTTCTTGGTCAGACCAGATTCCACATTTGAAGTCTTTTATTTCTAACTCTTGCAATTGTTGCATTGTATAATTTGTAAGCTGCTTTCCTTTGACACATTCTGAACGCTTTTCCTTATTTTTTTCTAACTCTCACCTACATTGAAAAGTTATTTGAAAATTAAACTAAGTGGTCTTAGTTTGTTAATATTTTTAATATATTTGTTAATATACATGGTTTCAGGAAAAAAAAAAGTATGAGTGTAGCTACCTCCTGGCTATCTGATATTTCTTACTCCATATAGATAGTGCTTTATATAAAGTGGAAGTTGTGAGTGCTCCATCCCTGGCTGTGTTCAAGGCCAGGTTGGACAGAGCCTTGGGTGACATGGTTTAGTGTGAGGTGGGAGTTGGAACTGGATTATCTTAAGGTCCTTTCCAACCCTAATTATTCTATGATTCCATGGTTATATTAATTGGAGGTAATAATCTGGAAAACATACAGCTGAATTGTTCTCATCACATAAATCCCAAAATGCTTAACTCCATACATCCAGCAATGCAATGGGACTGACACTGTCAGCACACTTAATCCTCTGCTGTAGCCATGCAGCCCCAGAGAAGTGCTTCCAGGATTAGAAATGCTGTTAGCTGTGCTGACTCTACTCGAATCCAGGGATAGTACAACTATTTCCAAGTCTACATCTTCTTAAACCTGTTTAAAAGCTTAGTCCTCTCACAGATTCTTCTGTTAAAATGGGCATCCTGATGGAAAGAGTCAAACTGAAATTAAAAGTTTTGGTTTTAAAGGAAAAAAAACCACCCAAGAAAAAATGGTCTCAGTTTCACTTTTGCNTAGTCCTCTCACAGAGGCATCCTGATGGAAAGAGTCAAACTGAAATTACAAGTTTTGGTTTTAAAGGAAAAAAAACCACCCAAGAAAAAGTGGTCTCAGTTTCACTTTTGCCCATGTACAAATGAAAAACGAACACAAACCTTTAAGGAAGAATAAACAGCTAGTTGGTAACGGCTACATTAATGTAGTCTCACTGGTACTATTTTAGCACAGGAGTACCACGCTAACCATGAATGNTTCTTCTGTTAAAATGGGCATCCTGATGGAAAGAGTCAAACTGAAATTAAAAGTTTTGGTTTTAAAGGAAAAAAAACCACCCAAGAAAAAATGGTCTCAGTTTCACTTTTGCCCATGTACAAATGAAAAATGAACACAAACCTTTAAGGAAGAATAAACAGCTAGTTGGTAATGGCTACATTAATGTAGTCTCACTGGTACTATTTTAGCACAGGAGTACCACGCTAACCATGAATGAATGCTTTCACTGGAGAGCTCTGTAACTCTGTGCTAAATACGCAAAGTTTTACAGTTGGGAATTTAGAGAGGTTGTTGAGGAAGGTCATGTATTAGGATGACAAACTAGAAGTGCTCAAATTATCCTGCTTACCAAGAAAGTGTGAAGAGGTAACTCGATTGCATCCTGAAAATACCTAAATGAGAAACTCACTCTCCAATCTAATGGATAAAAATACACACCGGAAGCTTGTGCCAGACAAATATAGACTATAAGTAAAATGACTTTTTTTTTCCTCCAGCAAGGAGACTAATTAACTATGGTGACCATTTATTACAGGTTGTAGGAACATCAACAGAAGTTTTAAAACTCAAATGATCTCACTAAACGAGCAAATATGAAATAATCTAGAAAACACTTTGGGCTAGTTCAGTAAATTCAGATTAAATGATACCAGCATTACAGGATTGGAATCTATGAAAAGAGATGCATACTTTCGCTTATCAGTAAAGTATTTTCACCAGTGGCAATACAAAATGACTGTATCTAACCACCTTCAGAACAGATTAGTTCAAAACACATTGTGTTGAATGGGATTTGTATTTGATGGACTACCAAAGAGCTACAGAAACTTCAATCTTAAGAA
This sequence comes from Agapornis roseicollis, assembly GCA_002631895.1. Lineage (NCBI taxonomy): Eukaryota > Metazoa > Chordata > Aves > Psittaciformes > Psittacidae > Agapornis > Agapornis roseicollis. The sequence goes on from NDXB01014751.1 coordinate 98,126, forward strand.
AATGTCTCTGATAGAACGATAAAGATAAAATCTGTTGGATGCAGAGTCTCTGAAGCATACAAGTACCTGCAGGAAGTGTATGTCTTCATCTTTACATTGTATAGTTTAACCTGTGCATAAAGTTTATGAAAGCATGGATCCTCCCTTACCAATAAACAAGTAAAAGTAGGAATAAGAAATAACACTAAGACCTATATTTTTGTCACCTAGGCTTTTAATGCTTTAAGTAGAGTCTCTGTGGAAAACTAGTACAAGACCAGACACCATGGATTTCACCAGATACATATATTGTAAATCATACTTTAACTATCTTGGGCACAGGGCAATGCTAAAAGCTTCATATGAAATTAATTCAACAGAATTATACAGCAGAGAAGTAAACACTCCAGTTCTTTCAGCTCCAGAACAAGTTGAAGGGAAAATGAAAGCAGTGGCCTACACCTCATGAGCTGGTCTTGCTAATATTAAAATATTAATTACATGGAAACTTAATGAGCTGTTCCCTTTGAACTATTCTATTGCACTAATGGAAATAATGGTAATTATAAGCATGATATTGATCATCACAACATGCAGAAGCTATTACTGACTTTCCAAAGTCACAGTGAAGAGAAGACTGAGATTTTCCCAGCCATTTCAAAGGAAGAATCAATTTCTGAAAGAAGCAGCTTGTCATTTATCTCTTTGCTTGTTATAAACTTCAGGATGAATAATTACAAGTAGGGTTTTTTTTCAGAAAGAGGTACTTTAAGCCACTTGGCTCAGCTGTTGGTACCATGCCCTTCACTGGAAAGGGATTAAAAGTATCTTGCACCTTGGGCCTGTTGTAACAACACACATGGAAAGAGTTCATATCCAGAAAGGCAATTCTCGAGTAGTTGAATAAGGGGATTTCACTTCTGGGAGTAAAGATTAAATCAGACCTCTCACTTGAAGAGTATGTTTGATGGAGAAAACCAGTCTAATGCATATTTCAACTTGTAACTATGACAACTCATAGAATCTCTATAATATAGTTAAGAGCTGCCCATTGCATGAATATTTAAAGTGTAAATGAATAAGTTATATTTATTTTAAGGAGGAAATATTTGCTCTCTAATCATAAGATTTTAATAGTTTAGACTTTCATATTTGCACCTCCCACAAATGACAGACAGGAGATGTCTTAATTTTGCTGCTGCTGTGTTTGGAGATGGGGTTCAGCAAGACAAAGTTAAATGTCCACATTGCAAGCACTTTAGGAAGTTATCATTGCAACAATGTTACTCATGCCTAGGATGTAATAAATACAAGTGTTCCTTTCACCTGCAGTCCCATCAACAAGGCTTCATTCTGCAACATACTGTTTCATTTTGTTAAAAAGGACAGTCCTCATGACATAATACTGGGATAAAATGTGACTGCATTCCCTTTGGTAATGACCAGATGTTTAACTAACATGACTTATAAGGCAGCAGTTTGTGTCATCACAAAATAGGAAGAAGAAAAAATCATGCAACCTTGGATGAGGCTGTGATAGGCTTTTAGAGCCCAATTACAAATGATTTAATCTCAAAATGGCATTATTAATTCTTCAGTGAAGTCACATGTGTTTTAGGTCAGAATAAAATTCTACGGATGCTGCAGAAACATATTACTGTATGTCCACATAAAAGGAAATGTAGTTGCTCCATCCCTGGCAGTGTTCAAGGCCAGGTTGGATGAAGCCTTCTGTGGCACGGTTTAGTGTGAGGCGTCCCTGCTTATGGCAGAGGGATTAGAACTGGATGATCTTAAGGTCCTTTCCAACTCTACCTATTCTATGATTTGTGTGAATACAGCACACAGCTGTGAAGAGAAATGCAATGGTAGGCACATTTAAATGTAGGCAAACCATGTACAGCAATACCTGAGGCTCAGCATATACTTCTTGTACACCCTTACAGGATTTTAAACAGATTAATAATTTTGCTAACTGTTCATCTGCCTAAAAATAAATCAGCAAATGAGAATGCACAAAAGCAAACTCTTGACAGATTTCTATCAGCACTTCAATCATCTGTATGTTTTTTTCACCAATAGATTCAGAGTATATGTCTGTTACAGCAGTTCTGCATTTTTAATGCAAATTCTGTATTAAAAAGAATCTAAAATTCTGTTTCAGAGAAGTTAAACTAGCTGGCACATCTGTAATGAGAAGTCTAAGAGTTTCAATGAAATATTCGGAGATCTCCTCATATAGAGAGTATAATGTGGAACAGCAAATGTTCAAAATAAAGATTTGGCTTAATCCTGCTGGGCTGGTTACTGACTCAACTTGTGCCTTTTCTTATGAAGCGTAAGTATTGCTTATGATATTTTAAGAGACACAAATAATAATACAGTTTAGTTACCTTCTAAGAAGAATTATGACCTTTTTAGCAGTGGGAATGGGCAAGGGCTGCAGAACAGAATTTCCAAAACACTTACCACTGTTTGATGGTTGACCTGGATCACCTCATCACCAGCATGGATCTTCTTACACTGGTCAGCAGGAGACTAAGGACAAGAGACAATAATTGACTTCACATGGGGGGCATGGAGGGGGAAGGGAAGAGCAGGAATTAAAACAAAGAATGTCAATGGAAGCAAAAAAGCTGTGCCCAAAGAAGTAGTATTACTATCAAATAGCAATAATTACCCATATTTATAAGTAACTATGTTTTTATTGGTTACAGATGGCTATTTGATGAAGTAATCCCACTTCCATGGGTTGCAAACAGCCGTTTTGACTGGTTGAATTATTCTAGCTTCTTTACCTCTCTGTGGGGAGCACAAATATCTTTAAGACAAATCTGTAAGGCATGCAGGAGATCAGCAGTCATACTCAGGAGGAAAGACTTGAGAATTCAAGGCAACTTACTTGCATTGGACACTAGCTTACAAGAGCGTGCTACTGACAGAACTTGAAATTTAAGACAAAATAACAAGAAATAATTGAAGAGTTGAGACATCACCTTGAGAAGTAAATCACTGTGGAAGTTAGCTATTAAGTAAGTAGATGAGCTTGGAGACTTAGACAAGCTTGAATATTTACCCTACTTGTTAGATACAGAATCAGAGAGAGGACAACAATGCAGAAACATTGAAAGCAAAATACTCTTGGATTGACAGTTAAAGTTCCCTAAGGAAGCAGACTTTTAATAAAGGCAAGAAAAGAGCCACTTGCAGCTACAGAAAGTGGAGTGACTCTAATGCTGCTGAAGAATTTCCTCACAGAAAAGGAGTTACATTACCAAAACTTAGTTGAGTTTCTGGATCTCTTTTAGAAGCAGCCTACATATATAAATTGCTCACAGCACAAGAGCCAGGTGTCAAATGCAGAGGAAGAAAAGATTTATCTGAACTCAGAGTGATTTGTAGAAGCTCATACACATGAGCTCACTGCATACTGATAAAGACTTCCAGGAAACAGGCAAGAGCTCTCCAGCTGGACAGTCTTCATCAACCAAAAATTCCACCCATCATTTCCACCCATCATTTCCATCCCTTTTGTGGATGGAGATTAAAAACATAAGATAAACAAATAAAAGGAACAAGACAAGAGGAAACAATATTAAACCCCCCTAAATCGCCACTGGGGAAAAAATGACTGCAATTACATCTGAATAAAATGCCAAAGAGACTCATCTATGAGGATGTCAAATCTCTCCCATCGTCAGCACCTGCTAACTAATCAATAGATTCTGCAGCCTACACAGCTGCTGGAGAGTGGTAGGAAACATCATTAATTATTCAATCAGTAAGAAAAAACAAGCCAACAGGGCAAATAGCCAATATTTGACATAGAGATTCCAAGCCCAGCTTTTACCTTCAGCCTACTGCTTGCTTATCATTCCTAACCATGCTCTGGCCAGCCTCCCCAACACAAGCCACGTTCCAACCCCTCACCTGCTTGATCTTTGCTTCATCTTTCATGAGGATTTCTTATATATCCTGTCTTGGGGAGTCTAGCCCTTGAGCTAAACTACATGGTCATGGCACCCACATCTTAACTCCAGCCATCTGAGTCTTTCTGCATTAAATTAAACAGTATTTTACCTATGTATTTTATGGGATGGTGTAAAGAGCTACCTGGCTCCAGTGTCACTTTCTCCTTTCAGTGGAAGCTTGCAGAATTTTGGCAGACTGCTGTTTTGCACAGGACTAGACATGTAACAGAAAGATATTCCTGGCATTCAATGTAAATGCAAACATGATTGCTTTAAGCAGTGAATGAAAGGAAAGCAGGAAACTGGAGTACCAACATTTAGAATATTTAACTTCAGTTGATGTTTGCTGGGAAAGCAGAGGCCTCCTTCTCTTTTTAGCTGCTTTCATGACTTTGATGAGGATGAGCTACTTGTTATCTATGAAAATTAAAAACCACTGGCTCTGAGGTCAATTATCCCTTCAAAAGTAATGAAAAATCAATTTGCTGAAACACCAGAAATTAAACGTCTTTGAAGCTGCTTTATCTCACCTGTGATTATACTTTTAGCAAAAACAGAAAAGCAACTTCTTATGGGGGTGTTTTACCAAAAGTTTTGACATTTAAAGTTTACACAAAATAAAAATTATAGTGACTGGCAATGAAGTAATTCCTCCTGTGAATTTCAATTATAAGTATATAATATTTTTCTCTACAACTGCATTATATTTCTCAAATGAATTAGAATTACAGTAAAAAAGTGTATTAAGTAGAGCACGGGTAATCCAATCTATGAGCATAACCTGCTGCAACATAATCAAGATGGATTCTTCTTAAGTTTCAGGACCCAAGGTACACATACAGTTATTATAAGAGCTGTAACTGCTGCCAATGACATTAATATAAACAAGCAAACAAATTGGAAGTTAAATTTGCATTAGACCTGTCTTCACAAATTGTGACATGCAAATCATCAGCCTTTCCATGGGTTTGCACTGTCTAAAAGCTGGGTGACAAAAACTGTGTGCTGCAATACTACCCAATATATATAAATCATGTAGAACGAAATATTGCATTTGAAGCTTACCCACATGGGCCAGCGTACCACAGCAAGTATTTACAGCTTTGGCTAGCTCCACAGTGCTGATTTTATATTCCCTGGGTGTCAGCATTACATAATTTCAATATTCACTTAGAAAATCTCAACTTGTCATTTATCCAGCTCTGTGCTGTTTAACAGATCCAAGACTGAATGAAAAGAGTGTGACTAAAGGAGCATATCAAAACCAGAAGGGATGGGTCCTATTATGAAGTCTGTGATGGTAATTAGGTTGCAGCAGTTGAAGCAGATTTTCTTTCTTTTTTTTTTTTTTAATTTCTAATTATGAATTGCAAGTTAAGTAACAAGAAGGATATTTAGGAGCTACTTTGTTATTCGTGTCACACTGTTTAGTTTCCTATGATCAGTATTCATGCACAACAGAATTTCTGTGTACTTTGGCTAACACTTCTGGGACTACAATGAAAATGAGAATTAATATATTTTTCTTGTTCTCTCCTGTATTTCTACTACAGATGATGGAAAATGTGAAAGTACAATGGTGCTTAAGTTATCCTGATACAATTCTTTCTTACACTGAATAATGAATGATTATTTTCATAAAAGAACTTTTTCATACATGTTCACACAACAGGGTTGGCAACTAGTGTTTTCTTAGCATTGTCAAATCATCCATCCCATTCCACTCATGTACCAAACCCTGTTTGCTTCTTTCCACAATTTCTGCCTTCTTAAAGATAGTTCTGTCAGTAATTACTTCTAGCTTAGAAAACCCTCTGATTTATCAAAGATTATTCTATAACCTGCCTAATATCAAATACAGTATCTTTCATTATCTTTCTCCATTACCTGTGTTTTTCATCTACCCAAGCTGATGATAATGTAAATGTTTTAAAATTTATTACTTTACAATCTCTTTTACTGAATCACTTACACATACAGAACCTATTCATTTTGTATGAGTCAATTCCAGGAAAGGTATCATCTCCAAAAGTCTGATTACTCTAACATTCCTTCTAAATTAATTTGGTTAATTAAAAAGAATAACCACACAATAAAATTAGTGTGCATTCTGAGGAAAAAAACCACAAAAAGAACTCTTAGCAAACATGTATTCATTATTGCATGACAACATTTACTCACTGCATAAAGTAAACACATATTAAAGGCTGCTCAGAGGACAGCTTCACTCATCAGCAACTCTGATATACAAGTATTATTTTAGACTAGTGATGATGCTCTTACATTAGAAAGATTTACTTAATATACAGGACAACAATTTTGTGCCAGAGAGAGCATCACCATGAACACTATTAGAAAGGAGTCTCTGAAAAGCCATTTAGAACAGAAGTTCAAGATTTTCATCTTATATTGTTAGTTATTAGTCACTTCACTACAGATATTTTTCTGTCTATTTTCAAGGGTCCCAAGTTTTTAAAAAGGCAATATGACAGATGTACAGCAAAGATAAAAAAGTATTAATAAAAGTGGCTTAATTTAAAGCAAGATTTCATATTACAAAATTCACTGCATATATAAAGAAAATACTTGTGTGTATGATAACTAGATGATCTTAAGGTCCTTTCCAACTCTAACTATTCTATGATAAGAGTCTTTAAGCTTACGTTTTCAGTTGTTCCTGTGATTACATGTAGCCCATCATATGTTGATTTGATATACATTCCCTGGAAAAAAAGAGCAAGAGAGGTAATTAATATTTGCAGGAAATAAACAAATGATGTTTGCCTGAGGATTAAAACGGTATATTTATTCCAGTTTAAGGACCATAATGTTTGAACAGACTGGAAGGAACCAAGGTCAATTAACATTTGTGAATTTAAGTTTAACAAATATGCACAAAGACCCATTATAAACAGCACACTTTTCTTATTGAATACTTTTTCAAAATCCAAGCAAAGGTTTTTTTGACAGAACTCAACGCTGAGCATCAGTATAAAAGCTTGTGCGTATTCAGTGTTTGAAATATTTAACATGACCTCTTTTCATTACAAGAGACATAAAAGTAGTATCAAAAACTAAAAACACAAACAGGAATTGCCTTTAAACTTAAATGCCCCATCTTCAGAGAGTTACTGATTCAATAAAAATGAAACCACAGTCTAACTCAGAAAACACATGAGCCAGGGCTCATACTGTCGATTTATGGAGAAAAATGAACTTGGTGAACTAACAGGAGCTTTGCAATTAGTCCAGCAATAGTTCTGCTTCAAGGAGGAAATGAACAAGATAAAAAGAGACAACCGAAGTAGGTATCTATCTGGCTACACACACACACACACACACACAGAACCTTAAATGTCAGTGAGACTCAATTCCTTGTACGCTTGCCTCTCAAGAATAAGGTCATAGTTTCACATCTCTCCCTAGTATGGTTATCCATCAAATTTTGAAATCTAATTAATCTAATTGGTACACTGTACTGTTGATTTATTATTCTTCCAATAATTCTGCATCACCTTGTGCTATCAAACTGGAAGTTTAGAGCCCCCAGCAAGAAGAAAGAACATTTTGTTCAGACTAATCAATTTCAAGATTCTTGAACACTAATGAAGATCTTCAGGGTAGCTGTTTACACAAGCACTCCCCATTTCACCAATCTTCCCCCTGCCCCTGTCAAAAAAGGTAAAATACTACAACAGCGAGATCATGCTGCTCTCTACAAATACCTGAACTGGAAGGGTAAAGAGAAGATACAGCCAAACTCTTCTTCTGAGCGCACAGTGGGAGGATGAGAAGCAAGGGACAAGATGGAACTCAATTAAAAGAAGTTGTTTTGTTTTAATTTGACTGTGAGGATGATAAACCACTGGAACAGATTGGAAGGATGTGGAATCTCTAATGGTGAGATAATAAAACTTGACAGGATTAATAAAAGCTTGACTGGATGGGCCCTGAGTAGCCTGCTCTAGCTGGATCCGTTTTGCTATTTTTGTCACGAGAAAATGTGACTTCTACCTCAAGGCAAGCTAGTTCAATTTCAGGAAGTTCTCATTTTATTTAAAAGTTCAAAACTAGAATTGGCTGTAACTCATCAGGTTGCTTAAATCTGCTGCATAGAAAACTCCATTTTAGATTTTACTAACCGTGACTACTTCTCATAAATGAGACTGCTTTATGAGCCTTTTGTAAAAAATAAGGATATCCAAACTAGACCTTGAAAGTCTTGAAATGACATTCATAAAATGTGATTAGCTGGGGAGTTTTCCAATATCTCCTTCTATACAGCCGGATTAAATTTATTAGTTTGCTATTCTACTGGCTCTGTACTGCCTTCAACTGTTAATGACAAAGATCTCATTCTCTTTGTCAACTAAAAGACATAAACAGGAGCACTAGATCACAGAAAACCCTGAAGGTTCTCACTGAGAATGAGACATTGCATCTCCATTAAAAAATCTAAACATTTAAATCCATCTAGTATGTGTAACGCTGGATTTCCATAGTGAAATTTTAGCCAGAATGTTATACAACACTGCTGAAGCCATCACAGAACCCTGTTATTTTAACACATAGTAAACTTCAGTAACACATTTCCAACCACACTTTCAATATCAAATTTAATATCACAATTTTAACACCCTACATGTTTTGACAAGATTCGTTCCTCACTTAAACCAACAAAGATTTTTAAGACCAAAACAGAACATAGTGCTAAATTTTTAACTAGAATTCACAACATAATTCTTCATAAAGTTCTGAGCTGCCTGTTAAGCTATGTTTATTTTTGTATCACATTACAATTTTATCTCTTCACATACGCCATCTGAGAGACATAAATACTGACTAATCACTAAGAATTACCCTACATTTTGCTATTGCTCTTTCATCTTAGCTATCAAACTTTAAGAACCAACTATATAAAAATAAACAACTTTAGTGAATGACTCATAGCCTTCAAATTGACCTAGGTGGAGCTTTCATCCTTGTTTTTCCAAAAGGAAAATAATGAAAAGAGCTTGATTCTTGTTGACTGCTAAAGCAGAACTGTATCTCCTTGACATATCTGTGTTACCCGAACCCAGGAAAGATTACATTCTATCTAAAAATATTAAAATTGTTATATTTGGGGGTTTTAAATATAGTTCAGAATGCAAGGTATTTTATAGTATATAATATATTACATATATACATTTTACATACTTATATTGTACAAAATAATAGCTCAAAACTATGTTTCCAATTGGGAGAAGGTTTTAAGTATAATACTCAATACAAGATTGAAAGTACTCTTATAAAGAACCCCCTAAAAAACACAGAATCACAGAATAGTTAGGATTGGAAAGGACCTTAAGATCATCCAGTTCCAACCCCCCTGCTATGGGCAAGAGATACCTCACAGTAAACCATGTCACCCAAGGCTCTGTCCAACCTGGCCTTGAACCACCACCAGGGATGGAGCACTCACAACCTCCCTGGGCAACATATTCTAGTGCCTCACCACCCTCACAGCAAAGAACTTCCTCCTTATATCCAATCTAAACTTCCCCTGTTTAAGTTTTAACCCTTTACCCTAATGAAGAGTCTGTCCCCAGCATCCTTATAGTCCCCCTTGAGATACTGGAATGCTACTAGTTCCAGTCCCTGATCATCCTCATGGCCTCCTCTGGACTTGTTCCAACAGCTCCATGTCCTTTTGATGTTGAGGACCCCAGAACTGCACACAATGCTCCAGGTGAGGTCTCATGAGAGCAGAGCAGAGGGGCAGGATCACCTCCCTTGACCTGCTGGTCACGCTCCTTTGGATGCAGCCCAGGATACGGTTGCTTTCTGGGCTGCAAGCGTACACTGCAGCCAGCTCATGTTCATGTTCTCATCAACCACCACCCCCAAGTCCTTCTCTGCAGGGCTGCTCTTCTCTGCAGGGCTGCTCTTCTCTGCCCAACCTGTAGCTGTGCCTGGGATTGCTCTGACCCAGGTGTAGGACCTTACACTTGTCATGGTTAAACTTCATGAGGTTGGCATCAGCCCACCTCACAAGCGTGTCAAGGTCCCTCTGCATGGCATTCCTGCCATCCAGCAGATCCACCGAACCACACAGCTTGGTGTCATCGGCAAACTTGCTGAGGGCGCACTCAATCCCACTGTCCATGTCAGTGAGAAAGATGTTAAACAAGACCAGTCCCAACACTGATCCCTGAGGGACACCACTCATTATTGATCTTCAACTGGACAATGAGCCAACATATACCAAGTCTGAAAGAGCTTTGTTTATTCTATGTCTTCTGATCTAGAGGCCAGATTATGTTCCCTGCTTCAAATCACTCCTTCCAACCCTGTAAACGTTTCTCCCTAGCTCCCCCTGTCCTTGATATGCTGACTGTCAGCACTTGCCTGTCCTTTTACAACAGATAATGTGGTGTGTAACATTGTCCACAGTTTAATCTAGCTCGCGATTGCTTTCTGTTGTAGGATGATTTTTAAAGAACAGTTTATCCTTCAACATAAAAAGACTCATACTAAGAAAAATATTATTTCTAAAGGACAATCTGTGTCAACCCTATTTTAGTGATTCATGTGTTTCATCCCCAACCTCATCCTTGTTTTTCTTCTCAAACCCAGCATTTATAAAGAGAAACAATAGAATCTCCAGGCATATTGCAAACATACTGGTACAGATTAGCAGAACCTCTCAAAAGATAAAATTGCTCAAATACATATACAAAGTAAGCTTTAAAAGTGGGTCATTTTCATCAAACTTCAGTTAAAAAATGAATCTACTCTGTTTTATAAGAAATGTCTAAAACTGCAAAATGCAGTCATTTAAAGAGCTGTTAATTCTGTGAACCCTGAAAAAGTATTCACAGCCTGAATTAGGCAGAAAAGCTGGACCTTCCTTTCAATTTAATGGGCTATTGGCTATCTCTTTGTTCATCATTGTTTTATTCTGTTTCCACTGATATAAGCATTTTTAATGGTTAATAGGACTAAAAAAAAAATAAGAAAGGAAATATATTCTGATTATTTTTTCTGTCAGATAATGTAATTGCCAGGCAAACACTGATTGAATACCACAGCTGAAGAACAGAAGCAGCAAGCTTATTTTCCCCAAGCACAGATATGAATAGCTGAGTAGATCCTGTTGTGACAACTGCTGCTGCTTCAGGAGCTGTTAGTTAAGAGTTATTTTGTTTACACTTACTTTCTATTTATCTGTGACTTAGAGCAGTTATACTGATTCAGCATATTCAAGAGCCATATTCTTCTGTAATAATGTATTTTATAGCATAAGCATAAACTTTAATTAACCTGTAAACTAATTTATTAAAAGAGGATCCACCTATCTGCTATTGTGATCCTATTAATGTCTGTTTACAAAATAAATGTGATGGAAATGAAGCTATACTCTTGTAAGATGATTATTCTCAAATCACTCTTTACACAAACTGCTTGCTAACTATTTCATAGATTTCAGCTATATAAGCTGTAAAAGCAAAAAAGCAGAAACATCAGCTAGGACTAAAGAAGAAGAATGTTTTGTCAGGGGGTTTCACAGACAAAAAGCACATACATGAGGGAACTCCTGAATCCTGGAATCCATCCTAGGCTCTGGATGGGAAACTTTCAGAGGGAAGTAGCTTTTTTTTTCTGGTTGTCTTCCACTTCCCTCTTTCTTCTGGTTCCTCCTCTTCAACCTGAATGGCTATCTCTCTCTCATAAGTTTATCCCCTTAGCCTTTCCCTTAGCTCTGATCTCCCCTTCTGTGGTCAGTGCCCAAACCCCAGTCTTACTACAAGCTTTTTCCTACACACATCCAGCCCCAGAATCACTATGCAGACAGAACAGATGGAAGTCATCTGCTTTAATATTTTGTCACTTCAAGTTCCTGGGTTAGAAATAAATAGTTGCTCTTTAATATGTGATATGTTAAATGTGAAACTCCAAAGAATTACGCTGATATATGAGAGGTGCCACAGGACACAGAAATGTTTTACAGGCTGTTATACCAGGAGTCTGACTGTTCCCAAGTAACTCTGCCACTGGCCTCTAATGAGAGTGGCTTGAAAGCTTTTAATTAAAATCTGACCTTTGAAAGCATATGGGAAGGACCCAGCCATTTAAAATTCCATTTTGAAGAGACTATTCCCCAGAAAATGGTATTTCCAGTTGGAAGCAGAATTTTCTTGAAAACTTCTTGCAGACATCTGCAAATGACAGCAGTGTAATTTTATGTGTCAACAACTATACCCAGATTAATTCAGGGGTACTTCAGAGAATGTCTGAAGAGCTCTGAATTTCACAATAAGACTAAACTCTTTGGTATAAGCATTTCTGGCTCATAATTCCAACACTTCCATGTAGGCTATTATTGCTTTCTGGGTAACAATGACCTATTTTCAGAGAGTTCGTGTTTTCATACCACTCTTTGGTGAAATATGACAAAATACTTGTGCATGAAAAATTCAGGGTTTTAAAACTACAGTATAGTGGTCTATGTGTCTTCAACAGCACTTGTATATATATATATACGTATATATATATATACACACACACATACACACATACAAGGTAGCTTTAAGAAGGTGCCTGAAAGAGTTTTCACTTAAATTTCATGCCGTTACAAAGCCTTTCTTGAAATCTGTTTTTGGACTACCTCATACGCTGCAGTCCTTGCACACATTTATACTAAATTTATACTTTCTTTCCAGCTATATAGTAGCATTTTTGTTCTTCTTCCACATAGGCAGAGTTTGGTTGGTTTGGGCTTTTTGGTCCTTTTTGAGCTTCCTGCCCCCCCCAATTTAACCAGACATTTTAACTTTTTTTTTTTTTCTTAAGTCTTTAAAAGACATCCATCTAACTCAAAAGAGTTTATTTTTCTTTCTTATGTTCCTTTTACTAAACCTTACCTAAAGAGAAACCCATAGACAGCAAAAAAGGTAAGCTTTGACAACGTTTTTATGTCAAGCATGATGGAAGCGTAAGTTTCTCTAAGCCTTTAAAAAATAATGTGAACTAACAGTCGGACAGACATGAGTATTTCCACAAAAAAGGATGCCTTCATAGTCTACTTTTTCTTCTGGCATTCTCTTGCAGTTATTTTCTTGTACAAATGGAAAGATTGGTTTCCATCACCTTAAATTACAAATTCCACATAAAGAGAAGTACTATTGGAAAGGGTAACTGTATGTTAGATAGATGAATAACCCTTAATAAAGGGTTTAAAGAAAGGATTTGTTTCTGACAGCTTGTTTCTTTGGTTTGGGTGTTATTTTCCAGTGATAGACAGCTGGTCTTATAAAACTGTTTATTCCCACAATCTTAGCTTCCCTTAAATTATTAAATAAAACTGGCAAAGTTCCCTCTGCATAAAAGTTAACAAGGCTGTGGATAGAAGTACTGCATATCTCAATTAAAGGGTGACAGGTTACACTGTATCTATCAGCAGTAGGAAGATCAGATACAAGAGACAATAACAGGGGAAAAAGAAAAGGAAGAGGAATAATAGTGCTACTGCATTCGAGAAGCAAAACATTCCTCAGACGTCAGAAAATACAAAGCCAAACAATGTAAGCCCAACAGCCTGCCTGGTTAGAATTTCCTGTGTAAGAGTAATCATTAATCTCCTCAAAGAAGATTAAAGTTGCATGGACACATACAGCACATCGAGGTCAGAACATTAAGAAAAAGTTTAGTATGAAATAAGACCGGCTCTAATAAAAAAAATCTTTCACTACTGACAATCCCTGATCATCCAAGAATAGGAGAAGAGAAAAAAGCCTCAAGCCTCCAAAAGCCCTCCCTGCTCCCATCCCAAGAAGTCTCCATATCCACCACCTCATACAAAACACTCTGTTCCCTTAGCCTGTCTGATTATCTGATAGTAAAACTTCCATAAGGGAGTTTACCATGCAGTGCAATGAAACGGAAACTTATCTTTCTCTAAGCAGTAAGAAAACAATTTGTAAAAAACCTCTGTAAGTATAAAACCAATCCAGTGTCCTTTGTTATGCTACAAAGGACACTATAAATAACACAAAGAATTGAAAAACAAAAAGCCAAGGAAGGGAATTTTCTCAAATCGCAATGTTGAAGTTACTTTATTCTATTCTAGTTCATAAAAGCACCTGTATGCATGTTCTCTTTCTGTCAGAGCTGACAGTGCTTCTCACAGTCTAACACTTTCTCAGCACAGGAGTTTATTTGAGGTTTGTGAAATTGGCTGTTTGAAACAAGCTTTGCTTTCCAGACATCTTATTCAGGCTGATCATGCAGTACACATCAGATGTACACAGCACTACAGTTCAGGAGCAAAAGTAGTTTACAATCTTTAAAGTTATTTTAAAATGAAATCGAAAACATATGGAGGGTATTTTAGTATTTGCCACTGAAAATCTAACAGCTACATAAAGAAAAGGAGGAAGTAGCTAGACTGACATGTATAATGGGGATAGTCAGGGAAGGAATGGAAAGAGAGAGGAAAAATCCCAGTATGTTTCTGGAGGCAAACAAATACCTGCAGAGATCAGGATACAAACACAATTATCAGAACTTGGAATGGAACCTAAAGCGTGTGCTTCCCAATGCAAATTCTGCATGGCAAAAACTGCCATGAAACTACCAACAGAAAGTGTGTTCTGGGCAATGTGTGAGGTAAGACTTGATAAACCTGACTGAAGAGAGTTAAAAAACAAACAAACAAAAAAATCCCAACTATTAAGCTCATAAAAGCATTGCCATAAGGTTAGAAAATGCTGGAACTGCAGATGCCCATTCAAATGGCATACAGACTGTGAAAATACTGCCCAACAGCAGTTCTGACTCTGTGCAACTGCATGGACTTGGACCTGGAAATTAATCCAGGTTCTGTGTAAGCCTTTGCAATGTCTATAGGCTTTCTGGCTCATGTGTTGAAGAAATTAGAAGGCATATAATGAAACCAGTTTGCAAATGGAGTTTCGAAAAAAAAGAGGAAGACTTATAATTAAGTCAACAGAGCATCATTCCAGATAACTGTGTTCTTATATAAATCTGAGCAATTTACACCATGCTTTTCACCAATGGCAAATAATTATGTCAATTTTCTGGGTGCCAAAATGTATGAATCGCAAGCTAGGGTTCTCAATAGCTCTTAAAACCTCAGCTACACTTAAAAGCATGAGAGACTATGTGTTAAACTTACGCTCTAAAAGTAACAAGTGTTCTGAACATCTGTATGGTGGTAAGCTTCCCCTAAAAAATAGATTTTGGGGGATTTTGACCTGAATGACTCTGTCAGGTTCCTATCCATAAATCTAAAATTACAGTATAATTTTCACAAGTGTTTTGTGAGGATGAATTAATTGGTGCCTGTGAAGCACACAGTAAGGCCATATAAAAAACCCCAAACCCAAGAACTCACAATGAAATTAGTAACTGAAAGGAATGCAGAGCTTAGCTGAAGTGTGGTAAATAAGACCTCAACCCCTAAACTGAATGATAAGGATAAAAATGGAACTCTGAATACATTCCATTCAGTGAATAGCAGTCATTTTTCTCTTGAATGGAACAGAGATCCTGTGGAAAGAAAGAAAACCTGCTATACAATCATGAGAAAACCATTTGTAATTCATTACTCTGTTCTATATTTGATTCTGATTAATGTTTTCTTTTCCTTTTCACATGATTTTTCTTTTATTCCCATTTATAGTCCTTTTTCATATTTTCTTCTAAACAGAACACAGTGTCAGCAAAATTGATTATAAGGAAGTTTCCAACCTAACATGTTACAGCGCCTTCACAATTAGGCACAGAAAACGCTGTTATTCACCATGATTTCACTTCTTCTTAAAGAAAAAGAAGAAAAAGGAAAAAATAGTCAGGCAATTTTGATTGCAGTGTTTGTCTCATGTCCTCTGTCAGCAGTGCCCATTTACTGCAGTTTTGTTGGCTATAGATTTATGAGTGCACTGTGGGTGAAGACTAAACCATGGTCCTTCCACTCAGTGTTAGTGTCCAGTCTGCAGCATGATCACAGCATCAGCCCTATCTGCCCAATGTCCTGTTAGTAACGAGAGTGGTGTGAAGAAAAGTGTGGACCACATGACAGGCCACAACAATACAGTCAACAACTCTCACCTTGACACTCACACCTTAAAGGTTTAAATCATACTCTCATATGTTATGATAAGATGCTTAGAAAGTGTATCATTCATTCCCAGGGGCTCTGGAGAGACACCTGCCTAATAGTGCAGGTTTTCAGCTCATAACCAGACATTCCATTTTTGAAGCAGGCTACACTCTTTCTGTCCTCCAGCAGTCTACACCCCTGTCCTAGATCTAGAGCTACCACTGAACAGGAAACACTAGCACTGCCAAGCCCTGCTTGTTATACTGCATCATCTCTAAGGCATCTTATCTCTGTTCACATTCTCTTCAGCATGGACAGTGACCTTTCCTCTAAGTAGACCAGCAGAAATACATTACAGTTCTTGATAGAAAGGAAAGCTACACAGAGATCCAGAGTACTAGCATACAGGGTGTATTAGTCCTAATGTGAGTTAGAAGCACTGACAGATTTACAGCATATATACTACACAAAGTGCAAATGACCTGGTATTTCTGGACACCCTTGCACTAACCCAGAAATCAGACCAAGAGGGGAAACTGAGCCACAAAGGGAACACATTTGGCCACTAGGATGCAGGAGCACAGCAAGCAAATTATATCTGTCTTCAGGATTACATACTGGGCTTTGCATCTGTAATGCCACAGAATTAAAATTAAATGAGTTTTATACTGTTGTAATGATCTTTGTTGACTTAATCTAAGAATAAACTTATGCAGTCATACAAAACCTCCTCATGTTATTAAAATACACCATTCTCAAATTAATATGCACACCTCGAAGTTATGTTCTTGTAACTTTGACAGGATTTGCATTCAATTCATGCTATTCAATGTCAGAACAAAGAGTAAGATATTGAAATGATACACCACATCTCAACTAGCAGAAATTTAACTGTAAATCACTCTGAATTGTAATCAAGAAACATGTCAGAATGCCTATAGTAACACTCACATGTATTTTACTTGTTAAAGCTGGGATATTTGGCAGATAAGTCTTATGGTTACCAGTTTCTCTACTCACTGTTTTCCTCCTCCAAGTGCTTCCAACAACCCAGGAACAACATTCTTGGGTACCTCCTCTTTAGGTGTTGGGGGGGAGTAAACCCAAGAAAACCAAACCCAAACCCTCAGAGGGCAGCTGGAGACATTATATGAGATTGTACTGGGAAAAATAGTCTGTTTCTGGAGGAGAATGTGCAAGAACATCCTCATGCCTGCAGTGCTACCTTATGCTTTAGCTTTTATTGAGGTACTAGCTTCCCAAGCATAACCCCTATCCTCATGCAGCCTACCAATAGCAGAATGTAAAGGACTACTGAGAGGAGACAGAAATCTTTACCTACTGCCTCTAAAAACTTCACAACAATCCCTTGTCCAAAATATGCAACAGTACATTATTGTTTAAAAGTGGTAGCCAAATAATTATTAAACTATTACCTCTGAAGAAAATGTTAATGGTGTGACCCATTTTACCACAGAGCAGCTCAAGCATTCAAAAGATGCTGACAAGTCTGCTCAGTGAACAATAACTTGTGAGATTCCCTTTTGTTTCTGGGGTGATAGTTCAGAAAGCTTTATTTGAACTGAATCCTTAAGGAGGCATATAACTATTTTTATGCAACCCGAAGAAATGTATTTTCCACTAATGATTTTCAAAGCACATTAATGATATTTAGTTCATTTTATTTGTATATGTACGTATTTGGGGATTACTTTGGTACATGGCAAAACCTGCAATATAGCTATCAAATGACTATAGCCTTTCTCCAGCTGCTCATGTAGTTACCAGTTGCACATGAAGCCCTCGGTGAAAAGAGGTTTTAATTTCCTAAAAAAAAATACAGTTCCTTTATTTAGATAAATGTTAATTAAACCACTTTCAAAAATCTGAATCAGTTTACCAAATAAAAAAGTAGGACACTGCATGTAAATACATTCTGATTTCATGATAAATCAAAACACGTTATCACCCTGAAGAACTAAGTCTTGTATTCTGTACTCTAACAGGTAAACTTTAAACTGCTTTGCTACTTACCAGACCCTCACTGGGCATAATGCTGGTGAGATGAACTACCTCAAGATGTGCTGACTGTGACACCAGAGAATCGGATGAGAGCGAAATGATGTGGTCACAAATCCCAGACAAGGTTTTACACTACGAAGAAAAACAAGTCAATATAATTCCTCATATTAAACTGAAACTTCTAGTGAAGAAGTTCTTATTCTGAGAACTAATTGAGAATAAATAGATAATTTTACTTCTTAGCATTGTAAAAACTACAGGTATATGATAGTTAAGAACAAGAAGTTCAGGGAACAGAAAATATCCATAAATTTCAAAAAAGCTTACATGCATGTACATGCATGTTCTTCTGATCAAAAGATTCTACTGCGCGCTCAGAACAACTGTGCATCTGAGTTATCTTCCCGACTCCAACTACACACAAAACCAGAAACAACCTGATGAACTTCATGCTACCTGTCATTATGATGTATCAGTACAAATACAATGGAAGTCAAGTGAAAAATGGCAAAATAAATGCCTTATCCACCAACTCAATAATCTATTTTGGCTACCAAATGCGCAACTGTACCAGCAGTGATCATCAGGTGAATTCTGCATTAAACAACTTAGAAAGCGTTTCCTTTGTTAAAAATTATATTGGCAGATGAGTGCCTTATTTAACTAATTTCCTAAAGTAAAATCCTTATGCATCTTTGAACACATCCTTTAACTGATATTCTCGATCACTGCAACTGTGCAATAATTTTGTTATCCTGCCTTCCAGCTAAAGATCTCAAAATCTTAATGCCAATCCACACAAACACCTTCAAAGTAGGAACTCCATTGCACAGTATTACTGAAAGATTAAACACAGCTCTCAAAGGCAAACTGTAACTATATGGATTAGAAAAGAGCTGATCTATACTCTCGGAGAATCTTCATATATAAAGACTGATTCCCAAGTTTGCATGTGTTGCTTAAAGCTTTCGTTCAAAAAGACTATGCCTAAAAATATTTGAACCTCATCTGAAAGTGAAAGCATTCATATGGATGAATTTCTGGATGTTCTTCCAGTCAAAGTTGTGCTGTATGCATCTATTTTCCTGTGGGGACAATACCCTCATTTTCCCTAATTATACAGCATTATATATTCCCTAAAAATACAGCAAATTCTAGTGAAATCTCTTAAGGGAAGCTTTATTTCAGGCATTTACAAAAGCATGAAGACTTCTAATAACTCATTTGATATTATACATATAAGTTAAACAAATAAAGTTGTCACAATGTATAAATTAACTGCCTGAATTTAGAGATTATGTTTCCATTCACTGTATAGTTACCCATCTGGAAATCCAAATACAGCTCTGGAGTACTGGATGTGGCATCTGTATTCTGTACCAGTTGCAAGGTGCAAAGTCTTCCATTTAGATATGCATGACTACAGGTCATCATTACCCAAAATATTTCTAGTAGTTTCAGCTTTGGGCCAGAAGCCCTGAACAGAACTTTAGGTCCTGTCTTCTCCCACCAGAGACATAGAAACTGGCTTGCTCAAAAAGTGTACTCTACTGCTTATTCTACATCTGAATTCATGTTTGACCCTGTCTGTGAGTATATGCTTTCATTCAGCTTCTGAATTAGACATATCAAAACATTACAATGATTTCAAACTGAAGCCCTCTCTTATGTCTTAATATTTCAGATCATATGCATAGATTAGATGCAGATTAAATCCCAGACTCATCACTTTCTACTTTCCAATGTAATTCAAATACTTTTTCAGTAAATAAACTTTGGAATGAAATAAACAAAGAAGGTTTCAGTCAAATTTACTGTTATGAATTTGTGAAATCTCCCCATGATTCAGAAAATCAAATATAATCTATTTTATCATGAGGAAAATATTCAAGAAAATTGTATTAGAGTGTTTAGAAATATCAGTTTGCTGCAGAAGTAGTTCAGCAGATACAAGAGAGGCCTGACACCAGTTGTAAACGATGCCAAGGCCAGGGTCAGGAAGTAATGTTTGTTATGAACTATCAACCTGAGATGATACACCAACAAATGCTGAAGTAATCTGGGCACTGAGAAAAAAAAAAGAGAAGAACCAAAGCCTTGAGTACTAGTTCTGAAAGCACACAGAAGCAAAGTGCACACTCTCCAGATGGTGCAATACTACCATGCTTCAGAATACTCCAAACAAAACAAGAGTTCTTCAAGAAGTTCAGTACCTGTTGCAGAGGAACTTTCCATACAGTTTTACAGGTTGTTCAACACCAACATTCATTTGTTAGACTTCCTTCAATGGGCCATAACAATAGGCTCTCTAGGTAACCACTAAGTCTTGAACAAGCCATACAAACTTCTATGGCACAAAAGGTTTTTTTAGTATGACAGCTACTGCTTGGATGGTAGAACGGATACAGTTAATAATCTGTACGTACTGCTGAGAGAAAGAACTAGCAGGTTGTCATTTATTTATTATGAGAGGCATACTGTATTAGTGTAAAGAACTGAGGCAGTCCCAATAACCACATTTGCTGAATGGATATCCAAAAAGAAAAAAGAAACCTGACTCTCCAACATGCAGTTTAGAGTGATCCCGAAGATGACTCCTTCATAATTTTCTTTTCTCATAATACCTGAGTGCAGAGTAACCACAGTCCAGTCCCATGACTACTGAGGGAATGGCATCTGTGCCCTGTGATCACAGCTGAGAACATTCTCCCTCAGTGTGGAGCTATTCCAAACAAATCTATACTTCAGTGAATATCTCCAGTAGCTAATGAAGAAAGTCAACCATTGACCACCATTCTATAAATCTATATTTACTTGTAAGTATACCTTTCTTAATATCTTTCAGAAATAGAACAAAAGGCCATGTGATGTCTAAGAAATATAGATTCTCTTACAAGTGTGAATTTTTACTTTAGAGCATCAAAATTATTTTTCTTGTTTTTTACTTATTTTTATAAATATAGAAACCATAAAAGAAATTAGCTGTTTGCAAAGCTTATTCTTTAACTCAGTCTCCTGAGTTAAAGAATGCTGCTAGAAAGATGGTGATTCTTCTCACTTTACCCAGAGGTACCGGATCAGGTAGTTTCACATGATTTTGCTCAGGCTAAGATGAATTCTACTGCCTTGGGATTTAGGCTCCTTAAGGTTCATCACACTCTCACTGCTGAGCCTGTGGAAGGCTTAAAAATGGAAACTTTCCTCTCTTCACTTCCATCTTTTCAGGTTACCATCAACAAGAGGTAGAAAAGTCAAAAGTACTATTTGTGCAAAAGATATATTTGTGACAGACATGTGCAATTAGAATTGTGAGTTAAAAATGTGCATATATGTATCTATATATACATAGATACACACACACACTACAAATCCCAGAAGATTTCAGGTGCTTTTAGAAGTCCATTTCAGAATCAGGTAAGCTATTTCAGAATAGTAAGTTACTTCCGAAAAGTCACTGCACTCTTTCTGAATTCAACAGCACATAAATGTTTTATGACATATTTTAATCCCTGCTGGAAGCAGAGTATGTGTAAAAGGTTTGGGGGTTTTGCTTTCGTTTTCCTGCTAAAATGAGTCAGGCACTTGGTTAGAGCTTGTCAAAAGCTTATCTGAACTTGTAAATCCTTTGAGATTTCCCTTTCAAACATAGGATTTAACTCTGTCTCAGTCAGTACAAGTTTTCAATGCCAGTAAAATATAAAGGATTTGAACTTTACAGGCCAGTATCTAATCAATAACTTTATATATAAGATTCTTCCATTCATCTTCATCACTGTATTTTTTGTGTGCACACTGTGCACCAATGGCGCAGTGTGACAACCAGTAAAGGCACCGGGTCTGAGGGATCCATTCCCGGAAATCCACACCAGCAATCCTAATAGGTGTATTATACTAGTAAGTGTACTGTGAAGCTTCTGAAACACTCCAAGAGCAATAATTACGTATTTGCAATTAACTATACGTATAACAGGAATCTAGAAACTGTGTCAGGGGATTGAGAGGGAGTATCTGACTTTGCCTGCTAAAATAAACAGGTTTGGGTGCTATTTTATTACTAGTGTTTGGGTGGGATCTCCATTTCTTTATGTTGATGTGAAAAAAAAAAACAAACATTTTAGAGTGTTAAATCTAGAGTTCTGGGGCAGTCAGCAAACTGCCTGGTAGGAAGCAGAACTAACTTTCACTAAGTTTCAGGCAGGGTCACAAAACGTGTAAGCTGATCTCTCTCTTGCTGGTCTTGATCTTATTTACAACAACTAAGTTTTAGCAATGGTCGTAATTCATCAGAAGCTGTGTGAAAAGTAAGGAACTTTATTTTTCTAGTGTAGCTTTAATCTTATTTTTTTAATATCATTTAAATCAATGGGATAGGATTAGAGAAGAGCAAAGCAGAACATTTAGATTACTTACCACATGAAGAATTTTATTTTCTGTTTCATACACTGTACAATCCTGTAATAAAATAAATAAAAAAACCCCCAATAAGTACACATTATTTTCAATTTCCTGTGAAGAAATAAAAGGCGGCTTTATGGTGATAGTGATCTCTTACAGAGGTACGGGTAAAGACAAATGAGCTCTCAAGTTTGTCATGACCAAAAGGTTACTTTACATTCCCAGGCCACTTGACTTCTCTCATGGCTAGTTAACCTCAGGGATCTATTCGTCACCTGACAGTCCTGAAACTCATGTGCAATACTAGCAACAATATAAATGCAAGCAGGTGGGACAGATTCATGATAGTGAAAAAAAGTAACTGGGTATAATTAATGTGGCACGTCAGATTTTCAATGACGTGCAGAGCAAGAGCTAAACTGCCTGGCTTTAAATCAGGCAGAACGTTTGTTACCTGTTGCACAAGCTGTGCAGGGTGCAGTCATGTCAGACTTATCACTAGGTAGATTGTGTTAACAAAAAGCATGGGAAGGAAGTGTAAACAGACAACGTTTGAGAAGTACAATGCTAAAGATGTTAAAACATTGTGTGTCCATTCTTTCAGTTTCTTCTGCTCCATCTTTTCGTCAAGGCCTGACTGTCTACACTATGCACAAGGGACAGAAAACAGCCATGGTCCCATCTGCTTGCAGAAGTCACATAACTGCTTGAGCTTTGAACTATGGAAGCCACACCAAAAAGGGATGAGAAAGGACACAGGGCTGCTCATGCTGATTACCGATCCAGGAATATCCATGATGTTTCACTGAAGTAAGATCTCCCAAAGAACAACTCTATCCCAGCTTTCCATTACACAATGCTGCTCTTAACCAATTTAAAGTAGGCCTGAAAAACAATATTCCAGATAAACCTCTGAATTTGCTTGCGACTTCTAGAGGAGTCATTTTCCTATTTTAGTTATTTTTTAAAGAATAATAAATCTTATAACTCCGTAACTTAAGAGTTATTACTCCCTTAATGTCTGTTTTGATTCAGTGATATTCCAGTGCCTAGAATAGCACTTTTCCTTTGTGGAACAAAGCATACAAATTCCTAAAAAGAGCCTCTACTGCTTTTCAATGTTTAAGACGTTTCCTCAGCACAGCCCTCCGTAAAGCAAGGCACAGCCATGGCAGAAGTGCTTCACCCCTTGCTACAGGAGAGGCTCTGGGTGCAGTGAGGCGGCTCCACCCCGGTCAGCACTCCACAGCACCACACAGGCTCTCCAGCTGTATAGAATCATAGAATAGTTCGGGTTGGAAAGGACCTTAAGATCATCCAGTTCCAGCCCCCCTGCCATAAGCAGGGACACCTCACACTAAACCATGGCACCCAAGGCTTCGTCCAACCTGGCCTTGAACACTGCCAGGGATGGAGCACTCACAACCTCCCTGGGTGCCTCACCACCCTAACAGTAAAGAACTTCCTCCCCTGTTTCAGTTTGAACCCGTTACCCCTTGTCCTGTCACTACAGTCCCTAATAAAGAGCCCCTCCCCAGCATCCCTATAGGCCCCCTTCAGATACTGGAAGGCTGCTATGAGGTCTCCATGCAGTCTTCTCTTCCCCAGCCTGAACAGCCCCAACTTTCTCAGCCTGTCTTCATACAGGAGATGCTCCAGTCCCTGATCATCCTCGTGGCCTCCTCTGGACTTGTTCCAACAGCTCCACGTCCTTTTGATGTTGAGGACCCCAGAACTGCACACAATGCTCCAGGTGAGGTCTCCCGAGAGCAGAGCAGAGGGGCAGGATCACCTCCTTGGCCCTGCTGGGCACACTCCTTTGGATGCAGCCCAGGATATGGTTGCTTTCTGGGCTGCAAGTGCACACTGCAGCTGGCTCATGTTCATGTTCTCATCGACCACCACCCCAAAGTCCTTCTCTGCAGGGCTGCTCTGAATCTTGAATTAAAAGGAAAATGCAGAAACCTGAGGTTTGCCTCACAAAGATGAGTGTCCCCAGAAACTGTGGTCACCTCTGAGGGCAGCCTCAGCTCCCTCTCCCCACCGCTCTAGAACCTTCTGTCATGGCGAGCGGCCCGCTGCACTCCTTCACAGGCACCAACCGGCAGCACCCACCCCTCTTCAAAGGGGAGCTTTTTGCAAGAAAATCTGAGGAGAAAATATTCCTGAGGTATCCCGGCATCTCCCTGCGTTCAGGGAGACCCATGCCAGACCCTGAGCGGGGTGGGAGCCCCACAGCCCTGTGAGGGAGGGAAAGGAGAGCCCTCCACAACTTCGCCTCACCAGCGCCCTTGTTTAGTACAGGCTTCCTGTCTATAATGCCATATGTGCATTGGCTTAGTGTGAGGTGTCCCTGCTTATGGCAAGCGGGTTGGAACCAGATGATCTGGAGGTCCTTTCCAACCCTAACTCTTCTATGATTCTATGATTGATTACATTTAAGCAAATTAGTGGTTAACAGAAAAGATATGTTGGGAGATTGTTAAATACTTCTCCAAATGATATGCCATGTTGGAAAAAGCTTTCTGCAAAGCAAGATGGGGATTTCAGAACGTATTTGTATGGATGAGGATATGGCAAGTAAAAACCAATCTGCCTTGTTTAGGTGTTTCGTTTTTGAGTACAGTTTAACTTATTGATATACCTAAAAGACCTCCTCAAGTAACTTAGGAATCTCTATAATTTCTCTTTCCCCGATCATAATACCTTTACAATAACAGTTGATTATTTTAATCTTCCCATTAAATACTTCCCACATCCCCACTCTATTTGCTCTAGAAGCAGATCAGCTATATGAGCAGCTCAACCTGTGGTACTCTGTGAGAGAAATAGCAGCTGGCTGGCAGATCTCTGCTCTGCTTGTCCAGGGGCTTAAAACCTCAGCTGCATCCCAGCCACTGAGGGATGCAGTGCCCAGCTCCTGAACTATGCTCCTGGGGTGCTGCTCTGAGGACCTTGTCCTTCAGCCCATCCATGGCTCCTGCAGATCTGATTCAACCTGCTCAAGCTGCTCAGCCCCAGGTACAGGCAACTACCACAGCCTCTGCCCCAAGGATCATGTTTATTTTGGGACAGTAGCACTTTTATAGAGAAATTAATTTCGAAGTGAACACAGTTTAGAGAATATTGTGACAGAATACGAAAGTTAAAATCAGAAGATTGAGAGTGCCAAGGAACACAGAGAAGAATTTATATTAGCATTTCATGGTCAAGTATTCCTTTGATGTTTCTTCTGTATTCATACTGTTATTTTCTAGAGCACAAAAAAAGAATTCAATTAGTCAGTTTGGATGGCAATGCCCAAGGCAGTTTTTCCTACAAGTTTTACACACTTCAAACAGCACATCCACCATCTCCTTTTAACTCTCCGAGTACCAAGAGAACAAAATGATCACAGCAGGGCATACCGCTTGACTTCAGAACTAATGCTTCTTTCTAAATTATTCCTTTAATTTCTGTGCTAGAAATGCAATATGAGCTTCATTGTGAACAAACTTAATTACTTCAGGTTCAGAGACTAGAAGCCTTTTGTATAGAAAAACTGAAATTTTAATGTTTTGTAGAGCAGAATTAATGTCAGCTATACTTATGTTGCACATTCAAGATTACATTAGCATTAAAAATGTTAATGGCTTTGAGGTTCCTTCCAAAATAGATGCATATCGACTTTTTTACTTAAATACATCAGACTAGTTTAACTGAGAGGTTAAAAGCACTTCCAATGTTACACTAATATAGTAAGATATGTAGGTCACAATATTCTTCCGATATATTTTTTTCTGATACATAGCTATGCACTAGGGACCTCATTAAAAAAAAATATAAACCTTCCAGGACTAACATGTGTAGAATTCTGATCCATTTTTCTTAGGAAATAAATAATAGTTATAGTGATGTTCTTCCTACGTCCTCCTTAAGCAGGATGACATGTTTAAAAATGGTTTGAGCTAAAAAACCTCTTAACAAAGCACCTACATTCTATTTCCCCTCTGTAATATGGTAAAATACAGGAATTATCAAAACAATCACACAGCAGTGTTAGATACAAGTTAGCTTCTGCACTATGCAGAGCATCCTATCTTTCAAAGGTACAGTACACATTCCTAACTCTGATAAGGTAAAACAGCATTATTTGAAGATTCATAAAGAGAAAAGGTCAGCAGGACTTGTGCTCACCCACACTATGTTCATAATCCTAGTTTCTATTTCCAAAAGGGAAAAATTCAAGTACTACTGAAATTTGCAGACAGATACCATGAAGAACGTGTTATAAGAAATGTTGAGGACAGCTAACCAACACATAAAGGTAGGAATACAAGTAAAATATTTAGTTCATTACCTTAGTACAATAAACCTGCATGAGTTAAGTCAACTACTGAAAAAAAAAAGATCCCATAAAGGAGCAGCCTGGAAGAGAACTTCAATCTTTGTGATGTTTGCCAGTTGAATGTCATTTCCCAATATAATACTGCAGTGAAGATCTACTGCAAGCTTCATGCGGTGGATATGATGCCTTAAAATATGATGATTTAAAATATGACGACTTAAAATCATATTGCTTGCATACATAAAACCAAACACTTCTGGAATTAAAAAGAACGAGATTGCTCTGAAGTTAGGCAAATATGCAATAGTAAATAGACTGAAGTAACTTATTTTACTTGGTTTAATTAAGATAAAGACTTGATCATAATCTATATTTAGAAAACAGTGAACAGATGTTCAGTAACAAAATGTTCTTTAGCAAATGCAAGCCAAATAAGATGGAGGGGCTGAAAGCTGAAGTCTGCAAAGTTTAAACTGAAAAT
Organism: Agapornis roseicollis; assembly: GCA_002631895.1. Classification (NCBI taxonomy): domain Eukaryota; kingdom Metazoa; phylum Chordata; class Aves; order Psittaciformes; family Psittacidae; genus Agapornis; species Agapornis roseicollis. The sequence continues at coordinate 125,407 of NDXB01014751.1, forward strand.
AACACCCACATTTTTACTGGTAGTTGCTGAATCACAGAATATTTCAGGTAGAAGGGACCTCTGAAGGTTATCTAGTCCAACCACCTGCTCAGAGGAGCAAATGAAAGTTATACCAGGTACAGGAAACTACTGGGAAACAATTTCTTTCAATGGCAGTACAAACTAGATAGCTTTAAAAAACATAGCTTCATCCTGAACACAAAGTGTTTGCTAAAAGGAGGGTTAAAATCTGTGTTATGGTCTCTGAATTTATCTCAGTGAGGATAATTAAGCATTAATAACGGGGAGAACAAGCAAAAGTTTGTTTGGCATTTGTTGGAAAAAAATTAGCCTGAGTTGTGCTGACATTCTTTCATGAGGCACAGTCAAACCTTTTGTTTAGAGGACATTTGTTTGTGCAGTATAATGGATGTACCAAAAGCATCTATCACAAGTTTAAACATCTCAGACAGAAACGGGGGGAAAAAAATCAGAATCCTATTTCTATTAGAACAAGTGAACTCTTTCTACTCAATGAAAAATTAACCAGCGCCTATATTTTATGAACAAAATTCCAAACCTTTTCCTCCCCTGTTAGTTCAGTTATCTTTCTCCCAGGGTAACCTTGACATTAGAGCATGACCAAATCCAAATTCAGTTAAGTAAGTCTGGTGGATTCATTTTCAGAGGAGAAAGGAGAGCTAGTCTACCTTGAAGCTAAAGTTGCACTTCAAAATGAAGGCAGTAGCTCAAACAACACTTCAATACTCTGTTCTAACATGCTTTTTTTGTACGTTGTCATCAGCACATTTTGATAGGACATCACACCTTAAGATCAGGATGTGCCTGCAGCTTTCTGCATAATGCTATTCTTTCGTAGTTTCCCTACTTATTCTGGAGAAGGTGATATTGTGAGAGATAAGAAAACTGAGTAAAGTACAATCCCAAGCATAAATGAACAGGTGTAAAACTCCTCTAAAACTAAAGATCAGAGTTCTCATAACCAGTATGAAAAAATACTGTTTGAAGAGAAACAAGTGATTGCTTACACATCACAGCATTTATGTGGTATGTAAATAATAATACCCAGCATTGCATGTTTGGTTTAAATTTCAAATGAAGATTTCATCTTCAGAGTCATGCAGAGAAAGAATATGACATAAAAGCTAAAAAACTACTTCCTGATTAGAGCTAAGAGTGTGTCACTCAGATACATACAGTACATGCCAACAAGAAGCTTCACAAGCAGTGTCTGTATTAAACTAAGGTTATGCAGCAATGCCCCCTATTCAGAAGGAAGTTCACCCTGAGTGGCAGCTATAAGTTAACCACAAAAGCATGTTAATTTTGCACAAAGTAAATCATCAGGTTGAAGGCATTCCACAATGTGCCAAATGCATAGCCCTGACTGCTACTTTCACACTGACTAAATTAGACATCTAAAATATACACTGTTCATGAAACAAAGAGTACCTGGAAGGATCTGAGATCCAGGTTTCTATTAGTTCCACCTTTCAATTCATATTTTAGCCTATAGTTAAGACTGAAATTGTGGGTTAGGTGAAACATTTCTGCTTTCACACATTAAGATCAATTTTCCTCAGATTTAGCAACATCAGAACATTCTCCCTATCAATGATTTCCGTTTTTATTACTCTTTCTGGTTGCTAAATTTAGTCTACTGTAAATAGGTCTCAATAGAGAAAAGGAATAAGGAAATAAGGAAATAAGGAAAAGACAAAACTTGATTTTTAACAGACGTGAAGAGCTAACTAAACGTTTCTCATCTTGGAATGCCTTGGAGTTTATGCTAAAAGATAGATTGTTTTTATGCTGTCAAAAGGAGGACAGCTTTGGGAGTGGTGCTGGAGACTTGGAATTAAAAAAGAACCGAACTACCAAACTATTGCTGGCAAAGCAGAACTGAATTTCATCTGCCAAAACCAGCAAAATGAATGAAAGATAGGGGGACAGCAATTCAAAAGTATACTGTTCTCACCTAGACCACAGGGAAAAATCAAACACACAAAGTGCAATATCAGCTGAAGGGTAGAATCCAAATCCAAACTTTTTACACTGTAGAGAAGTTCTTTATGCTTAGTCTGTAAATCAAAAATAGCCTTGTGCTATAAACACCTTGTAAGAGAAAGCTTAATAAAGATACATAAATAATTAAATGCCTACAGAGGAATTTTTAAATCAAGAAAACAGAAAAAGGATCTTTGTTTTGCACTGTAAAAATGCTTAAAGGACAAAATTTCTAACAGGAATAAAGCTGACTATTATAAATTTAGGATAAAATACAAAGATTGATACTTATCAGCCTTAATTCTTTTTTCCAACAAATAAAATGAAATTGAAGAAGGGGAAAAGAAAAAAGAGTTTGCAGAAAGCATCTACTCTGTACTTCATTGTTATGTTGGAGGCAGGGCCGTTTGGCTGGGCAGTTGTTTAGACACTGCTTATGAAAATACAGCTTTAACTAAGCTTTTTTCTTGTTTTCCTTCCTACAACACTGTCATCTTTCTCTTTTGCTTCATATCAAGACAGCCCTGCCTGTTCTTTAACCTCTCCACATCTTGCAGTAACACTGTTTTTCTCATCAGTAATTTCATATACTCACAAGAAGAGAAGCTCTCTGCAAATATTTGTAAAAGCAGCTTCCACTTAGTGTTTCTGTACCTGTGTGTCACCTCTTGTCTTACTTCAGGGGCAGGGACTGTTAGAGGCTATTATTACTTGTATGTTACGTAGGTACCACAGACCAGATAAATTTATTTTGTGTATCTGTGGACAGTATTATATTACAATTAATTAATGAACATTAGTGTTGATAATGCTACTACCATTATCTGTTCCATATTTGGTTTGCTCAGTGTTATGAATATTTCATGTTAATCACTAAACAACTTTCAGGTAACTGGGTCTCAGCCACAGTACAAACACATTTATTTGGATGTATTCTAAGAACTTGTCCCTGACAGAATTTTGATCATTCATATTTTAACCTGCAATGAACTGTTAGCAGTAGTGATGCTGTTTCCCACTGTAGCTTTGTTCTTTTTTTTAACACTTGCATAGTGGCAGATAACCTGACATGAATTCTTCCCAGCCCTCCCAGAGAAAGAGAATATGAAAAGAACAGAGAGGTAAAGCTAAACCAATTTTTCTGGTGAAGTAAAAGCTTAGCAATGTTTTTACTACTGCAATTTTTAAGCATCAGAATGAGGAGGACTCAGAGAGGAAAATAATCGCTCCTACCTGTTGCACAATGGTTGTAAGTTCCAGGCACAGTTGAACAATGTTGTTTTTCAGCAGTGAGTATTCTGTCACACTGACAAATGGAGACCTGTCAGAAAGGAAGGGTAGCTTAATACAGACTTAACAATTATGCCTCCTGTTCATTGAATAAGCAGACGTACGTAATACAGAGATCAATTTTACATCACAGAAATATGAAATACCTAATCATAACAATTTCCAGTAGCAAGTTACACGACTTTCCTAAAGTATATCTTTGAAACAAGAAACAAGGTGGGCAGGAAGGCTGTAAACTGGATTCTGGCCAGAATATCAGAAGTTACAGTTCTTGTGGCAAGTGGAAAGAGGAGCTTCCTAAAAATTGTTAATAGTCCAGATTTCCTTTGTACTGCTTATTACAAAGCCAGCTTTTCTAATATGACACCACTCTTCAGCAGCAATTAGCACCTTAATTAAGACAGAGAAGTAATGCTTACTTAGTCACTAACAGCTTCCTGCACACTCGGATTTTCTTCAGGCTTTGCAAATTCTAGCTGAATCTGGCCCCATTTGAATTCATAAGAACTGACAAGGTCGTAGCCCAAGGGAATATGACAGCTGGCATTAGGTTGGAAAAATGTCACCAGGATTATACAAATCCTAAAAAGGAAGGTGATTCACTCTCACTGTGATTCCTAAGGTGCCATTTATGCATTCGAAAACACTCAGATTCAAGATAAAACTATTTGTTGCTATAGCTCCAAAGAAAGAGAAACAAAACATAAGTGCTCTGATGCTAGTTTGTGTTTTGGTTTCCATCTTTCTACCATCAAAATTTTAAGTGCATTTATTCAGAGAGATATGTACATCAAACCCTGAACTTGGAAATGATTGATTGTTGAGAACTAACACCACAACTGTACCTAACACACCAATCCTGCTCTTGATAAGAACTCTAATAAGGAAAACTAGATTTCAGGTGAAGCATGTACTATAACTCATTTTGAATATTCTTAATTGATTTGCTCAACTCTTTGTGTCTCTCTCGATGGCTGAAGGACAGTTCAAACCCTACACTCTTTTCTTCTTTGCCCTTCTTTCTGAAATTACCCATGGCATTGCCTCTTGTGGCAGTAACATGTCAAGTTGGAATAGGACAAAACTATTTATTTCACACAAACCAGTATCAGACTGAAAGTAACTAGAGAAAACTTTAACACCCTCTGACAGAAAAGGGTACTAGACTTTTTCCTCCTACATTTGAGAAATATGCCAAACAAAATTCAGAACTCAAATTCCAGAAGTGACATTTTAATATTAGAATATAAGAGTACAAGAGAAAAAGACAAAACAAATACAAAACAACCCCAAAGAATTATTCTTATGCATAAAGGATCAAGGAATAGTAAATTACCTGTCCAGCCAGGCTAGTAAGTTCTTGGCAGCACCAATCAGGTCAACTACAGAGGTAAGAAAATCATTTGGCAGTCGTCTGGAGGCCCTGCCATCATAGTGGCCACTCCTCCTTCTACCCGTTATAAAGTTCTGAAGATTTTTGGCTGAGGCATTCAGCTTGTGAGACAGAGTTCTCAGGTTTTCAGTCTCCAAACCATAATTCTGAGGGGAAAGAAGAAGATACACAATGAAGTGAAACAGTGCATTGTTACCTATGCAAACAAAACCAAGAGGTTCAACATTCTGAATGGCATTGGCTGAAAGGCTGCGGGACTTATGGCTGCCTGGTTTCCACAAACCCATTGGTCCAGCTCAGTCACCAAGGGGAAGGCAAAAAGAATCTTTATATGCTGAGTGTGAAGGTCTTTCCCGTTTTCAAATGTGGGGATGAGTCAGACCGTCATCCCCTTCCTGCTATGCTTCAGTGTTAGCCAACTATGTGGTGTATAGCAAGTTTAGCAAGCGTTCAGCAGTCCCGCTGCACTGGATCTCACTCGTTCAGATTGTGTCAGTGCCTCCACTAAGTTGGAATGACTTAGCCTTGGCAGAACTTCCCTTTCACTTATGCTTTTACAGGAAAATTCCTGAACCCTGCTGTTGGTGGTGAGCAGCCGTCCCATATGTAATGTAAGATGGGAACAGTCAAATCAGGTCAGAGCAAAGACATGGTACTCTTGTGTCCAGTAACTGCACAGGGAAGAATCTGAGAAAAGACCAAGCAAGTTGTAACAGCTGTTAGTGTTCAGAGACTTCAGCCACTGACAGGGTCTTCATATTTAATACATCTTAATGGATTTCTTCCACTGTTCCAGTTCCAGTGGGGAGTGGGGAAGGGTTGGGGTGTTGTATTTAAGTAAAATTTCCCACACACAAGTCCATTTTCCCTTTATCCAACATTGCTTCCTCTATGTCTCTGTCTTTTATCACCGAGCCAATTCCCCACTTAGACCCAGGTAACAAGCACAAAGAGATCTCAGCTCAAATACATTAAATAATTAACTCAGATTCACATAGAAAGTCCGAAACATACTGAATTGAACACAGATTTCTTGCTGCCACAACAGGATGTAGCATGTGAAAGAATTTAAAGAGCATTTAAACAAAATCAACTTTCAGAGTGTGATTTGATTGCCCACTATTAATTTCAACTATGCTACATCATGAATATCACATGTTATTTTTCTTACCTAAACTTATTCCTCAAAACAGAAAATTAAGAACTGCAAACAACATAAAACCTTAATGGATGCCAATACGGATATTTTTACTGGCAATCATAACTTCCAACACCAAAGAAAGGAAAATGCATTGACCAATAACAAGCTTATGAAATGGAATTGGATGGAAGTCAAACAAAACACAAACACTTGGTAAAGTTGTTTGGATCACTTAGAGCTCATACTGAAGACCATGCATTCTCTGCCAGCCATTCTCCTGCTTAAAGTTCACACTGAAAAATAAATCAAGCCCCTGCCTCTAGCTTGAATGGCAACCTACAAGGAATGGAGGCACTTTGATGTCCGAGTTACTTCTGCAAAGAACTTGGATTTGAAAATAGTTTTAAGTAGTAGGGGCAGAATGAATTTATTTGTTATATACATATCATGCGTAAAGCATCACAATCAGTCCATGAGGTTTGGAATTTGAGTTTAAGATTGAACAGTGAAACAAACACAAGTTGCTGACTTTTTCCATTTTATAATTATGGTAGTTTCTTTTTAAAACAAAGATCTTGGATTTAAGGCAAGCTTAAATGTAGAGCAATATATAGGGATGCTGGGAAGGGGCTCTTTATTAGGGACTGTAGTGACAGGACAAGGGGTAACGGGTTCAAACTGAAACAGGGCAGGTTTAGATTGGATGTAAGGAAGAAATTCTTTGCTGTGAGGGTGCTGAGGCACTGGAATGGGTTGGCCAGGGAGGTTGTGAGTGCTCCATCCCTGGCAGCGTTCAAGGCCAGGTTGGACAAAGCCTTGGGTGCTATGGTTTAGTGTGAGGTGTCCCTGCTTATGGCAGGGGGGCTGGAACTGGATGATCTTAAGGTCCTTTCCAACACGAACTATTCTATGAGAACACCACTCTTCATCTTTTTGCCATACTGTGCAGTTAGTCAGCATCACTAAAGTAAGTCATTCTATTTTGTAAAAGTTTAAAGTTAAAAAGCCAGCTGTATTTGATATTAATATGCCATCTGTTTTATATTTATAGCAAATCTTTATTTTATTAAAGCGCTGAAGGAATTCCTTCCCCTGCCCTATTTTTCTCTCAACTTCTCCTTGTGCCAAGATGATGACTAAGTGGATGTATCAGGATCCCTTTACTGACTAACAACCAACTAGACCGCGCTTGGTTTCCCCTCAGAAAGAGTTTGAATTCGCACACTCAACAACATGTCACAAAGATGCTAAACCAGGCTCTCCTTTGCTTATCCCTGTGGAAACAAGCAGAAAATATTTCTCCCAGTAATTCACTATTGCATAAAAGCTCTGGAAACCTCTCAGTTTACTGTCAAGAAAAGCTAAGCAGAAATGGAAACAGATTGGCCACTGAAGCTATAAAAGCCAGAAAGTATGCTAAATGCTACCAAGTAGAAAGCAACTGGAGTGATCTTCTCAAGCCATCAGTAAATATGCGGAATTGAACAGAAAAATGCATTTGCGGAAATCCACCTAGTGAACGCGTAAGCTCGTTGTTTTATCTTTACTAATTACGTGCCGATGGCAACCTCTACTGCTGTGAACATGAAATTCAAAATATAGCAAAGCACAGATAATGTTCATAAAGATAATCAGAAGATGAAAGGAAATTGTTCCTCACAGGAGAAGTGCTGATGCAAGTGAGTGCTTTAGCTGAGACTTCACAAGCCACAGTAAAGGGAAAAGATAAAAATATTACAAAAAATTACAGTGAATCAGTATCTCTGTAGAAGACAAAAATTATAGAATCATAGAATAGTCAGGGTTGGAAAGGGCCTTAAGATCATCCAGTTCCAACCCCCCTGCCATAAGCAGGGACACCTCACACTAAACCATGCCACCCAAGGCTTTGTCCAACCTGGCCTTGAACACTGCCAGGGATGGAGCACTCACAACCTCCCTGGCCAACCCATTCCAGTGCCTCAGCACCCTCACAGCAAAGAATTTCTTCCTTAGATCCAATCTAAACCTCCCCTGTTTAAGTTTGAACCCGTTACCCCTTGTCCTGTCACTACAGTCCCTAATAAAGAGCCCCTTCCCAGCATCCCTATATATTGCTCTACATTTAAGCTTGCCTTAAATCCAAGATCTTTGTTTTAAAAAGAAACTACCATAATTATAAAATGGGAAAAAATCAGCAATAATCCTCAAAAGTAGCATCTCTGAGCACCTCATCGTGACTCTCAGCGCCCAGCCAACCTCACATCAGCTGCATGTTTCTCTCTCCAATGCACCTTCCCTCATCAGCAACCAAGGTGACATGATATAAAGGAGATTGTTCCAGAGCAGAAAAGAGCAGGGAAGCGGGTGCACACACAGACGTGAACTGCATTGATTTGGATTCTGTGAATGCACCTGAAAACACAGTTGGAAGAGTTGCAGTTTATGATAACAAGTAAGTAGATGGGTAGCCTTGTTCTGTAGACGTGACACTGCAAGTATCCAGATCACTTCCAGTTCCTGTAGGCATCTCATCTGCATGATGATGACTGAGATAGTCTCAAACCTGCCAGGCTAACTCATTATCCCAGCTATTCTACCAGCCTTCAGTTTCACAGCCATATATTCTGCTCTCGCTGTGTTAAATATGTGCTATTATTGTGAGATGCACCACAGAAATGATGCTCCTGAGCCTGTAAAATTCTGCCTCCTGGCAGGTGATTTCTTTCTTCCACAGTAAATCCTTGATATAAATTCTGGTTTTAAAAGAAAGAAAAAAAAAAGGGAAAAGCCTCTAAAAGGGACAAGAAGGTGCCATTAGCATAGGCAGGATTATTTTTCATACCAAGAGCAGGGGAAAAAACCAACCAAGCAAGGTTTAATCCATTCTGGTTTGCACAGTCATTTTTACCAATTTTTCTTTACTTGATCTGTGGAAACAGACATATAGGTTTAGAGAATTAATACAGACTATTAAAAGTGACCCCAAACACTGCCTGTCCAGAACTACACAGTCATACAAATTGTCAAATTACTACTAAATCTGCATTATAAACTGTTCAGTGAGAACAGAAAGTGGACTGAAGTCAACCACACTCCATTTCAGTCAAACAGGCCTGACAGGCACCCTGCAGAATGGATAACTGGGAGGCCAGGGCCAAAGTAATGACATCTTGAACACAGAAAGACATGACTGAAAACTGGTAAATCTATTAAATGTTTACTCAAGCTTCTTCACATAAAAGCACTGTTCAACCAATGAGAAATTCTGTATATTCACCGAGTATAATATATGATAGCATGATTACCTTCACATTAAACAAAGGAAGTTACCTAGAGGTTATCTGATGTGTACAGACTGATGCAGCAGTTATTTTAGGTTAGAACTCAGCAATTCCTAATGCCCTGTACAATAACAGAAGTTGGAAAGAAGGATTTCAAAAAGTAGAAATGAAATGCAAATTAGATGAAAGCCAGACAAGTTTATTACGGAAGAATATCATTAGTGATAATGCCAAGATGAAGCTGTGCTGAAAATGACACTTGCTAATGAGATGTACAACTGATTTGTGTTTAAGGACAAGTCTGCTTGCTGTCTGGAAAACACGGTTTTCAGTGTAGCAGTCTTATTCTCTAATGACTGTCAGTGAGGATTCCTGCCATCCCCCCAGCTCCCCTCTCCTGTTCGGTTGGAGATGCTTGTTCCAGTGTTTCTAGTGATTCAGGTTATTGTAGGGTGGTAAGAGGGAAGAGACAAGGCAGGTTGCTCCAGGGCTTATTCAGCTGGTCAAAGTGCTGACAGAGTGTAAGGGGTGATGTAAAAGATAAGTTATTGAATATTCCATATAGTTAAAAATGCATCTTGGAAACTGAAAACCAGGGAATCTGTCTCCAAACAGATATTGCTTCCTTTTTGCATCATAAAACCAAACTGCAGAAATAAATAGCTAAATACAGCGTGACACAAACCCTGCTGTTCTGTGTCTGTATGGCAAGTCCAGGTAAAAACTCCTCCTGTTTTGTGTACATTCTGCTTTGAAGTTCCAGTTTTAGAAGACAGTGGGAAAACTGAGGAGGTTTTTTATCCATCTGACAATACAATACATACCCAAAGAGGTGGAATGAGGAAAAGTCTTCAGCTATAGCACAGGGTGTTTTCACATCTTACGGCAGGTGTGTAATAACATCACAAATGAGTACTTTATGTGATTAAAAGTTTAGCCACTAAGATAAAATAGTCCAAATTATTGTAGCAAACACTGAAATGAAAAATAACAAGTACAATGGGGGAAAAAAAGGATAAGTACTAATCAATCTTTTGTAACCACCTGAATAGCAGAGCAAGAAATACCTGCAGTATAAGAAGAGTTTATTTCTTCTGTGGACACCCCAGCCCAGCATTATATACTTAAAAGTACTAATATAATGAAATTGCTCTGCTGCAATGTGTCAAAGAGGTAAAAAATGTGTGCACATCAAGATTTATCTGACACAGGATATAATTTTAGCTAGATAATTTATATTGCGTAAGTGATGACTTTAACCTACCTCAAAACCAGAGTTGTTTTTAATTACAGTATTTTTCCTTAATGTTGCCATTCGTGTCAGTAGTCAATGTAATTTATGAATAAATCCATATAAACACATGGATATACGTACTGCTTTTTCTGTAGGTGATATTTTGAGCATGTTCCCATTTTCACTGAATTGTAAGATTCAGAGAAATGGAAGTGCAGAGCCAAAGATCTGACTGAGGAGATTAAAGGAAACAGCCCTGACAGAATTTAAAGCATCTTATATTAAATTCACCATGTTAAGGCATTTAAAATACCACAACTAAATATTGTGCTACACTCCCATTTTTGTGTTCCATGCACAAGCCTAAGGAATCCCCACGATTTATGAGCCCAGTTCAACCGTGGTCGCCACTGCTGCAGGTCTCTGTGTCAAATGTGAACTCAGGACCATTAACAAACCCATGCAGCAGCTCCACCTTTGCCCCTCATCATCAGCCTGCCCCACACACAACCGTGCTTGGCACAGCAGGCTGCTCCCACCCCAGCCCACCTTGAAAGCAGCACATCTGGACTCATGGCACACTCCACTCTTCCTCAGGCCTCACCTTCCTGATTGCCAGAAGCTGGATGTATTTGTGAACTGTCAGAGAAAGATGCTGCCATGCCCTCTTCCTGAGTGCCAGCACCGCTGTACAATAGGCAGGATTAGGAGGTTAATTTAAAAGCTCGATCTTCAGGAACATCTCTCCCACTACACAGTGGTCTTTGACCTGTTCTCAGATTATGCACAAATTGACTTTAAGTTATTGTGGACTTCCTACATCAGATACAGATCTCAGGGATGCTTGACCCCTGGTCTGCCAGGAAAGCAAGTGTTGTCCCTGCTTGCTTGCCAGCTCTCCTGGTCCCAGGGACCTGCACTCACAGCACAAGACCTCTCCCACCAGTCTCCCTGGGGGCATGATTGAGCACAGGGCTCTGAGATGACAAGGAAACAGAATTCCCTAAGGCAGCTCTGGGCTTTTAAAATCATGACATGCCAGATGGGATCCCACAACTCCCTGCTGTCTGCCTTGCTGTGTATGCTGCTCCTGCAAAGGTCGTATCTTTGCAATTAAAGTTATGGTGCTTGTGCTAGCGTGTAGTTATTTAGCACTGACTGAATAAAACCAGGCAAAAAGCCTGCTTAATAAAAGCAAAAACATAATCATACCCTGCGATTTTAGCCTAAATAGTTCTGACACATAAATAGAACAAACACAATCAGAACACATTTTCTGTCTTCATCTTCCTCTCTGGAGGTATATTTTTAAAGGCTAAGAGCCTAATGGCAAACACAGCACAAACCTTATTCTTGTCCCTGACCATTTCTGTGATTTCATCAGGCAGCTCACTTAAAATTTTGGGGTGATATTTCTATGATACAACTTAAACCTGAAAACAATCAGAATACTATGAAGTCAAAGTTTGTGAGGCAGTGCATTCCCATCAGGTTTGTCATCTTCCGCTCAAAAAAGAATTCCCAAGTGGAAGATCCTTTCTAGGAATAGCAATTTGAAGGAGATAGATTGAATTTTTCATGTCAATCACAAAGGTCCTTTGTTTGAAATTATCTGAACAAGGAAACACATTTTAGTATACAATTAAAAATACTCAGTCAAAAGTATGCGTTAAACCTTGGTTCCACAGAATATGAGCCACTTTAAATATTACAGACTTCAGATAAAGTGCTAAAATACCTAGATTGGTATCAAATCAAACAAATGGAGTAAATTTTATTAAGGAAACTCCATGTCAGATGTAGTTCATACAGTGTCAGGCTTGTCACTGCACAGGAAGGTTTTAACAGGGTCATGTTCGTCATGACCACCAACTCTGTGAGCAGAGAAATGAGGCCTCCGAATAAGAGGTAACTGAGCTCAATGTGACTGAATCACCCTGTGTCTTATCCTGAACCCCCACTTCTGTGCAGTTTAACTTACCTGTCTGTAGTAACCATCCAGTGGAATTATTACTGTAATGGTCATTCCAGTTACTTTATAGCCAGGAGATGCTTTACTGCACACCAAAAGTATATTAAAGCTCAGAATTATACCTGTTTTGATATTAACTAAGATGAATTTCTCTAATGACAAGAGAAGCCTTATTTACTAAATAAACTTGCTTTGCTCTGCCTTAGGGAAAGTTAAAAAATAGAAGGCTTTTCTGTATATGTGCTACTTAAGCTGAAATACTCAATAATTTATAAGATTTTAAAGATACATAAAATCCTACACCCTGTTGTTCTGCAAACTACAAATGTATGAAGATAATACATTTCATCCTAATGGCTGGGGACTGCAGTTCAAGCACAACAGTGTCCAAATTTGTTTCAGCCTTTACTTTAAACGCTCTTCTTGTTCTAAATCAGTAAATTAGCAATGCTACATAATAAAAACCATCCCACTCACTACCTTTAATAACATTCGCTTATCACTTTATTAAAACAGTTAAACTGCAGTATTAAAACCGAGTTTATATACACAGAACACAATGAGATTTCATAAAAACGCAAGCCTGCAATTTATTAACTATGGTAATACTATGCAAATATGCAACATCATAATACAAACTAGAGTGTATTATCTGAAACACCTTGAGTCTTTCCTATGTGCAGCTTTCCACCCCCTTGGGCTCCCTTCCATTATAATTATCCCACCTTCCAGAAGCAAATTGTGTCACAACTTGTCTCCCGAGTCTATAATTTGGAACTTGTCGCAGTGCTTCTAGGCTCTTCCTATGCCTTCCTATTATCTTGTAAATAGACATATTAAGTAGATACAGAGAAAGGATTAGATATTTTAACCTTCTTTAAAAACTCAGCACCTGTATTATATCTTTTACTTCAAGAAGAAACTTTAGCGTTTCCATTGTAATTGATATTTATAAATGTCATCGAGCATAATGAAGGTGCCTTGAAAAGTATTTTACTGAAAAAACCCCACGTGTTTCTGGTTTCAGATAAGAATTACAAAGACATGGGAGTCTTTTCTTTAACAATCGGACTCAAAAAGACTGTAGACCAGCCTCTGAAACAGGTTTTTTCAGAACATGGTATTTAAATCAATCATTAAGTTTATGTTTAAGTGTTAAAGGGTCAAATGACTGGGCAGCTGGTAAGAGGAACAGAGTTAGAGAAAAGCAGAAGATGAGGTTATATCCTTTCAGATTCCTCTCTGAAAGCATAAAGAATACCTGGAGAGACTGGATCTTGAAGTGACTATGTGTAAAAGATTATCAGGAGAAGACTCAGACATAGTATGCAGATTTGCTGTTAATGGATCTCAGAAGGGTCACTGACAAGGCTTGACGCAGGCTAAAGCTGCACTATATACTTGTTTCTGTTATGAAGTAGTCAAAATGATCAAGAATTAACTAGTGTCCGTATCTCCTGACTAAACATTTTCTGAGTAGCTTTTACATTGTAGCTCTTGCTACAGATCTCTGAACAAACCGTGTAAAGCCCTTCTTGGTCTGTTTAATCCTAATGAAGTCAATGTGACTTAAATTGTGTATTATCCAAATACTCTAATTAGGTAAGCCTGAATAAACTGGAACATCTTAATGTTTCTGTTTATGTATGTATACATACCTGTCTCTGGAGAGAGAGTGAGAATATATTACTATGGTACAAGTATCTAAACCATAAAATGATAGAGAAAATTAAATTCATTAAAAACAGCACAGGGATTTAAAAATGTCCTACAATGTTAAACAAATAAAACATACAAGTATTTCTGTCGGGCTAATCCTAATCAGACTGATCCTAACCTATGCTTGAAACAGTACTTCAGCTTATCTGAAAGAGAATGCTTTTAACTGCTTCTTGATGGAACTTCAGCAGCAGCCCTCTGAGCTGTTCCTAACTGCTCTCCCACTGTACTTCTAAATGCACGTCTTTTGCTCAACTGTGTCTTCACAAAGAGTTTAGGTCTAAATTCCCTGGAAGTCAATTTGCATTTAACAAAATGTCTCCAGTTCAAAATGCATTTCATCTTCTCTTACATTTTTTGAGCAAACGCTTAACATTACAGCAGCATGGGATAATGAAACCTTCTCATAAGCATACTAACATAAAATGGTGAATGTATCACACCATCCATATACCATTTGTCCTCTGTCAAACTTACATCTGTGCATATTTAATAGCTTCAATGTCAACTCAGGAAAGGTATCAGTAGAAAAATAAAGCTATGGCAGCATTTCTTTTCTGACATGCACAGAAGCAAGACCCAGGAGGATGGGGGAAGTCAGTCTGTTTTGTGGCTTCTTCATCACAAGAGAAATTGTTTCCAATCACTTTCAGTATTAAGTAAGGACTGATCCATGTATAGATACAGTTAAAAAAACATATGTAAGCCAGACATCTGTGATGGCTTGACCTCTTCCATATGTGCATGAAAGCAAGCTATGCAGAATATACTGACTGGGGATACCGTGATAAATAAACAAGACCAAAGGATGACTAGAAGATATTACCTCCAAAAACATATTAGAAGATGTTCTGCCAGCTTTAAAACTGATTACCAAATATCTCCTGCATTAGTTGTTCCCATGCCTCCAATTGCTGCTTTCCAGTGTGTGTCATGCTGCATGCGACTGCCAACAATTAAGTCTCTCAGAAATACTGAAATTACACTAAAATTCTTCTTTAAGTTTCTTGTTGCTAATCCAGGGAACTCCACTGGCTTTATTGCAAGGACAAAATGTCTTAAGCTTTTACTATACCTTTCCAGGACTCTGATCTTTAATCGTGCGCTGCATCCTCAGCAAGATCTAATGAAGCCATACGTGTGTGCAGTAGTACACTGTCCAATAACTACAAACCTTCGTTATTTGTTACTAAAGCCTTGTGAGCAATTAAACTTTGCTATATATTTCATAATCATAGAATCATAAAATAGTTAGGGTTGTAATAACGCTAGTTGTGTGTAAAAACCAACCATCTCCTTGTAGGAAGTCTCATTTTCTCAATTTTTTAAGTGCCTCTTAAAATGAATGACGAGGCAGAAATGCAAGATTATGGAGAATAGGAGCTTCTGTACGTAACAGAGAATTCGAATTTTAAACAGCAGTGAATGAATAATGCAGAGGATAAATTATGGGCTTGTCTTCTGGAAATAAAATATCAACACTGACCATTTATTTCACTTAGGTCAGATAATTTAGCTTAGGTTCTTGCAGAATTGGTAGTTCCATGTGAAAACTGTATCTGTTCAGGAGAAATATGTTACATCTATGGATGAAAATTCAGAGGGAAGCACACAGAAATTAAATTAGCAACCAGATTCTTCTGAATGGGCATTAATGAGACTATGAAAAAAGTACATTTATTTTTATCGTGAATTTGCTGAAGGCTGCTCAAGCTCACACTTGTCAACAATTACGTGAATATTCATGCGCATACATATATATATTTGCATGCATGACTATCTATAACAATAACTGATCATAGATAATTACTCAGGAATTCAGGCAGATTATAGCAATTGCTATTGTGACACAGAGCGCTGTGAAAAGTAACTTACTGGGAATTTATGACAGAAACTGCTCCTTGTAAATGAGGAAAGCAGTTTTTCATGGGGCAAATGTCATCATTCCTAACTTACACTGATGTACTCCCAGCATTGCCTTCGCACAGAGAATTGCTGTGGTATAGTGCCTGCTACCAGTGCAATGCAGCATGCATTACGTCATTCAGTACACATGTCAAATCGTGATCCTGACCTAAAAATTAACTAGTGCTTTCTGCAGGAGAAAGAAGCATCTGCAAATGAAACACAAGTCACACATAAAATGCAATCCTTGACAGTGACAAACAATTTACAGCCTTGGGGAAAAGAAGGCTAATTTTTAAAGCTCATAATAATGCTTATGCCTAATTATTTCAAATACTATCTAAATAATAGCATTAAAAGTCTAAGAATTACCAACACGTTTCACATGGACCATTACAGAGAGAACAATTTCTTTGATGTTTGAAACTTTGAACACAGGAACAAACCACAACAATTTCTGTGTATCGCTGAGCTCTTAGGTAATTAAAAAAATAATGAAGTATTCTTCCACTAACATAAAAACTATTCATTTTATGGTGACAAGTTAATCTCTTCCTGCAATACTGTGCATTATTCTTCCTTTTTGTTCCAAAAATAGAACCCTGTACTATTAATTTAATATACCTTGACCCTACATTTAATGTAATTATCTAGGCCAGAGTTATTATTCCATTAAGTGGATTCAGTCAGTGAACTGTCTTTCACTGCTTGCATTGCTCTAATTCTAAGGTGTTCAGTGCTGGCACACCACAAGCATAAGTTACTGCAATGGTAGCAAACCAGGAGTCATGCACAGATATCTAAAATCTCAGTGTAAGGAATAAGAAACTGTTCAGTGAGGTACTGAAAAGGGCTCATTTTCACTCATCTGTTTTACTGCTTACCACATCTCCTTCCTCACTTGCCCCCACGTAACCTGCACACTAAGAGAGGCTGATGGCACAAGCTCTGGAAGCCAGGGAAGACCACCTCATAGCTGGCCACAGGCACCTCTCATTGCCTATATGTCTCGTGCCCCTTTACAGGGACCAAGTGTGTTTTCTCCCAGAAAGTCATTGGTATAGGATACACCCCTGGATGAGACTGGCTAAAACACCCAAAGCTTCTTGGACATGCTGCTTATGGCTGGGGGGGTGGAACCGGATGATCTTAAGGTCCTTTCCAACCCTGACTACTCTATGATTCTATGCTGCAGGGATGAGCTGGTGCAGACATGGGCAGCAGAGTTTCAAAGCCCCTCCTCTCTGCTTTCAGAATTACTCATATTTGGATGAGTTTCACACCCAAATATATATGGGAATTCAAACAGCTTTGGTAATGACTTTTAATGAAGCATGCCAAGTCAAAATTATCAATTTCAGCTGGCTAATGGATTTAAATTATATATTGTTTAATGCAACAGTATCCAATTTAGTGCTGTTATCTACTGATATACCAAACCCATATGCTGGTTTCGGACAGAAAGCACAAAAGCCCTCCTTGCTCCAAGTCCTGATTTCAAAAAACCAATATTTTCCTTCCATATACACTGCTTGAAGCACTATTTGTGTTTGCAATAAAAGATAAGAATGGAAGAGGTACCACTGAGATTCCTGAACTTAAAACTTATCCCTTGTACAAAAAGATGCTGGTTTAGTGGCATTTTTGTGAAACCACACCACACTTTGCAAGTTCTGTGTTTCTATGCTTTACAGAATGGAGCACTAACTTTCCAAAATCTCATGATGAGAACAGGCCAACCACTTCAAACCATGGGTTTTGTAACAATGATTTGAAGTCATCAGTGAAATTGTTTCAGCAGTAAAATTATTTACTATAAAGAATATATCTGTAATAGTCTATAAAGCAGGTATAACACACAAGACACCAGAATGTAGAGCTGAAAAATTACCAGTATTGACACAACACTTCTTTGCTCCTGCTAGTTTCCCCCTTTTTGTGCATGGAGAATTTAAACAAGGATAAAGACTGTCTAAGCCACTGACATGAGACTTGGTTTTTACAAGTCAGTGCACACGTGGATGTCTCAACCCAGTAAATTAACATGGATTTGCATCAACAACCAGTAATTATGTTTTATGTCAGCCAATAAAGAGCAGGAGAACAATGAATTCCTACTGCCAGAGCTGCTCTATATTCAACCACAGCAGTGGTACCAGTTCCAAAATTTAATGCATCTGCCAAAACGAAAACAAAACCCAAACCCACCCCAACCTTAAATGTAGTCCCCAGCCAAGTCTCAAAACATATGTGACTAGATATCTCAACTTGGCCAATGTTTCTGCACTGCCCCAAACCAGAGACATTCCCACAGTTTTCAAAGCAAGGGTACTCACTTTACTTGCTCTTTTGCTCATGAGTTATCTAAGTCACTTTTCGTATCATTTTCTCTCTGGAATTTTGCTTTATATATTTGCATGAATCCACACATTTTGGCTGTACAGCACTAAGAAATGCCAAACCATAGCCCACTTTGACACAAAAGGAAGACACGGTTGCTCAGTGGTAAGCACCACTTCATGCAATACTGTTATCTGAAAAGCACATTTACTAGAGACATTATATTCTGTGGCCTATGGCATTATGTATAAAAGCAGGGACTCTTAAACTAAGAGGCTATGAAAGCTGAGCAAGTGTTTTTGTATGACAGCATTGCTGCTAATATTATAACATAATAAATGTCATTTTAAGACCAGATTGATCTAAAAGGTTTAACCTGACTTGCACCAAATCCCACACTTACAACTTAGAGCTTTCTCCCTCCACAGTGGTCAACACTTGGCTCCCATTCCTGCTCTCATAGTCTTGCAAAACATTAAATACCTGCTTTCTTCAAGGCTCTGTGAAAACATAAGTGCATTTCCTACGTCAAAATCCCCCCCAGATATCATCCAGTCAGGAAAAGTGTAAAGCACTATTTTATCTCAGAGATTAATGTTTGTGGTAGCATTGACAAGAACCTCTCACAGGATTCTTTTTTGTGGAAGGCTTTAATCAAGTACATCGTAATGTTATCAAAAGCAGTGTAGACAGCTGGCACCATACTTCATCATGAGGTGGGAGATGACACGGGACACAAACATTACAAGCATAGCTCTTTTTAATTCCTTTTGTGTAGAAAGAAAAAGATAGAAAAGAAAATGCGAGTCTTCCACTGCAAAATTTATTCCCGTGTCACTAGCAGGCTATTCCATCCACTTCACATTGAAATTCTAGTGAAAGCAAGAATTCATATGAATTAATTGGATATGTCAATTCTAATTAGCCCACAAAGGCTAGGTAAGTGTCCTAAGGAGACTGCAGGGTATCTCCACATTGCTGCAGATAAGTCAAGTATCCAGTCTTGCCCAGTCTGTGTCTTGGGATACAAGAACGCTTACACATAGCAATGCAGAGTGCTGGAGAAAGGCAGGAGGGGAGCAAGGTTAAGAAAACAAAGCCTTCCTGCTTTTTGCTGGTTTTGACAAGCTAGACCAATAGGCAATAAAGGATGCTTACTGAAACAGACAGAAATCAAAGCAAAAGAAACAATAAACATCCACTCAACACTCAACACTGTAACATGTAATGTTAGGACAGCTGCTTCTGAAGCAAAACAGAATGTTACCACGCAGGTTTTACTTTCCACTGTGCAGGGAAAATGTCCATTCCTTTGTCCCTAGAAGTAATTGTGATCATTATCATCAGCCTGGAGGAAACTGAACATCCAGATGGGCTGCAATTGCAAACAAAACACTTGTCTTCCAGATGTAAACCTCAAAAAAACCCATATGATGTCAGAAATGAATCTACCACTAACACCCCCTAAAACAGGGGTAGAATGTACACCAATTACAATGTATACCAACACCATTTGGATTGGATTTCAGCCAGTATTTTCCCTCCTGCCCTCATCTATAGCATCGGACATGTGTGGGTTTTGGTGCCATATAATTATGGCACCTACTCATTTGCACTAATTTCTCCTCCTACGCTGACCTAATAAGCAGCAATACTATTTAATTGTACGTATTATGCACTGTTCTCTACCAGCAAGTGACAGTAGCTCACAATATGAAAAGGAATTAAACATTCATTCATTGATAGAATACCACTGGTTTTACCCAGACACAAGATACAGTAATGGATTGCTACAGATTACAGTAATCCATTACTATATTTTGATAGATATAGTATTATAAATTTATAAATGGGAATAAGTACATTAATTTTCAGAAGCATGCAGTAGTGCCTGTAGTTGCCTATTCACCAGCCTAGCCTGCAATGGATTAGGATCCTCATTCTCACTGCTACTTAAAAGATGCATTTTAGAAGAAAATGACAAGCTTTGGAACAGATTTAGCACTTTGAATGTTTCTCCTTTTTTTAAATGTAAACCCAAACTTAAGTAGGAAAAAATGCAGAAATACTTATAGCCTGAAGTTATTTATCTGAAGTTTGATAACCTAATATCACAAAGACTGAATGCATTACTCATGGAAAATAGTTAGATGTGGTCCACTGGCATTCACCTGACCTTTTGGGCTCTACAAAGGTATCTGAAATATGAGTAAAATGCAACCAACCTCCATTCTTTTATTTCCACTACATACACCTCACCTTATGAGAATAGATCATGTACACTTTGGAATACCTGAACAGGACCATTGCCATCTGTGTTTGGCCACGTGATATGCAGACATCACATAACCAGAGGGTCCTGTGCCTTCATCAGAGGTTGAGGCCTGACTGCTGAGGCACGGTTGCCAGACAAGAATGACAAATCCACATAGGATAGAGTTTTCAAAAGAGCCCCAGCCTAACTTAATACCCAAAGCGCAAATTCATAAGTCACTTAGGTTCTAAATTCCTTCAAAACAATCCCGTGCTCTGGTACCTCTAAAATTTTGCTTGGTAAACATCGATACAAACATTGATAGTACTGTTAGAGTACAAAATGTTCTTACTGTGCAAATGCTAGTCTTGGAAACCATGCACTGCTATGGAACAACTGGTGTAGAGGTAGTGGCATTGGAAGGGAAAACTGAGATGTCAAGAAAAATTACCTTCTACTTTGTTCTCTACTATATCATCTCACAGAGATGCCTTTATGTCTGGTAAGGGAACACTGCATGAGTTCACAATGGAAGAACTTCATTTGCACCAGATAGTTCCCACAAATAACATGTAACTGCATTCAAGGTTCTCCTCTTTCAGCATAGCAGCTTAGCCAGACCTTGAATTTCTCACTTTTTACCAGTAAGACAAAACTATCATGCATGAGTGTTAAACACCTGTGAACACAAGCACTTTAAGCTACTGTGAACTGTTGGCACAAACTTACTTATCTTCTTTCAACATCCCGATCCTTAAAGACTTTTTAAAATGCAAAACTTGGCAACAGACTTGGAAATGAGAAAAAAAAAAACAAACAGACAGTCCTTAAAATAGTTCATTTTACCAAATTGCATGGCTGGAAAGACTAAAAAAAGAATGAAGCATCTACTGAGACCGAGCAAAAGATGATGCTTCCTTTCTAATACGTGGAATAATTAACTAACACATTCAACAATATTAATTCCAAGGTTTGACATAGCCTAATAAATAGCACTGGAGTGCTGAAAGTTGAACTCCTTTCCCAATTGAGATTAATAAAGCTCTCTGGATGTATATATGTTTGCATAGACAAAAATAATGTATGTGCCAGGTTCCTCATTATACTGAGGAGATGGACTGTCTCTTCATCTCTCACTAAGAGAGAAGGCATTCCATTTCAAAGATTTATTTCCATCTATTTAAGCATCGATATATATGTAAAGTGAGGATTTTACTCTAGAATACTTACCTTTGAATAATCTTTAAAATATGAGGGAAAAATAAGAATCTGAGATATTGAATGATCTGTTAGAAATGAAGCTTGATTAGATTACATATTGAGTAAAGGAAGAAAAAATACTTCCTAACGTATGCACAGTATTGACAAATCAAAAAGCACATCACCATAATGAAAGATTAAAAGGATCTCAAGAGACATCCTTGTAGTTACGGCCGCTAAAAAATAGTATTAATTCAGAAGAAACAACCTTATCAATAGATACAGAGACTGCAAGGAAAGACTGGCTGCATCATCAGCATGGCACACTTGAGAACAAATTATTGCAAACTGCTTTCCATCTGACCAACAAAACACTATTCCTAGTACAATTTGGTTAAAAAGATGCTTAATAAAGAAATCTGTTAGGAAATGGTAGGAAAATGAACAAACAAAAAGCATGTTTGTTTGGTAGCTGCGTCCCATCCGTTGCTTAAAAAAAGCAGTGAATAGGGAAGCAAATGAAGCTCATGCCAGTTGTTATAAACATGTTGACCCACAGGTGACTTCATTGTGCCTTCTAGCAGAAAAACTCTTATGCTTGGATTGCCAGCTTCTGCAGAGAGAGACATTTCCTAATCTTTATTTCTCCTTGAATGCTATCACAGCACAGTGCCTAACTTTCACGAGCTGAATGCCTATGAATTAACAGTACTTTTAATTACTTTAGATACAATCTATATTTGAGCATGCTTTTCATTTTGCATTCATTTTTCTTCCATTCATTATCAGTCTTTTTACTAGACTGTTTCTGTTTTAATTTGTGCAGGCTTTAACAATATACTGACTCCAACACTGCCCTAATTCAATTAAATTTACTTGCACAGATTTAACAACCACCCCTTGTTGACATCAGAAGTTCTCCTTTTTCTTCTCTCCAATATATTTTACTGTCTATCAGAAAGTTATTTTCCCCAGGCACTACTACTTTTTTAGAGCCAGCCCTTGTGCAACTAGTCCTCCAATACATATCCAGATTAGTATTTCAGCTTTAATAGCATTACAGTCCAAGTCCTAACTCGCCTGCACTTTTTAGTCCATAAATGTTATTTAGGTCCTTTCAAATAAATAACTGCAGAGCAGCTTCTGACCACAGTGGGAAGAACATTCAAGATTGGATTTTTTCCACCACAGCCATCATTCCCAATTTGCTTCATAATTAAAACCCTACTCAAAAATGTCTTTCTAGAATGGGCAGAGAATCAAAGCTGAAAGCATGGCTCACCTATGGCTTTTCCTTTCATCCCACATAAATTCACCCCTGAGCAATCCCAAGAAAGCAACAGTGTTCTCTATCCTACAGTGGAAGATATTCCCATCTTTTGCACTTCAGAACCCGGATTATTCCAACATTTTAAAATGATTTCCAATTCACCACATTGCCACTCCTGCTACGCACAGAGGGATCCAATAATTCTCTTTTGCCCTGATTGTATTTCTTACATTTCCTTTTTCCCTGCTGTAGGTCCAGGGTGGAATCTTCCCTAGGCTGAATTCTCATGTTACATGTTACAGAAAGCTCTCAATTTAGCTTCCTCTCAAAAGAAAAAATATGATCTGTAATAGTAATAGTACTCTCCCTTTTGAATTTATTCAGAAATAATATGGTGGTTTGAATCAATAAACCAAGACATAATACTGGGGGGTCATGGTTATTTGTGTAAAGGGGATAGAAAATCATATTGAGGGCAAATGCATAATGGTAAACCCTCCTGCCTCTAGTAACTTGCATTTGAGATTCTAACTAATAGGTGCTTTAGGACAGGGAAGAGAAACACAGGAGGTGCCTCCTTTATTTTTCATTTTCTCTTGCTCTTAGAACCCTCATTAAGGAGCAGCATTTAGTTATGTACATGCTGTATAATGAGCTGTATCACTAAGATAGAAGCAGAGGCATTGCTCTTTGATGTGGAACCCCATCAAACACCTACCCCTAAAAGCCAGCGGGTATGCTCGCTGGCTGGCCAGCCACTGGGATGGCCAGCCCTGTAGGGAGCACATATGGAAAATATGGCATCACAACATGTGTGTTCAGTGCCTTCCAAGAGCTTGAGATGAGACAGCCAAATTTCTCTTGGTTTCCTGAAGCCGCTCTGCAGCTAAACTCATGACCAACATGCAGCTCAATTCCTGATGCACCACTGAGCCTAAGCTTACCTGAGAGATTTCTACAGTACATTGGAGATGCCTCTGTTTAATGTGTTACACAACCTTAGCAAAGATGGAGTGGAACATCCTGCTAGTTCTGCCTGGAAGAAATAGGTCATGAAACTTGGACACTGCCAATTGCCAAACAGAAATCAGTTAAGGAATCCATGTACAGAAAAGAAAAATCAATGGTCACTGACATGGCCCAGTGAGTGGGTGATACGCAGGGCACAAAGTAGTACTGACATGTATCGATGTAATGAGGAGTGCGGCTATCTGTGATCCAGACAGGAAGGAAACACAGCGTGCACAGCATCATGGATGCCGCACCAGCATGGGGCAGGGAGCACATGCCATGCTGAATGGGGCAAACAGAGGAATGGAGGGAAAGAACAATCTATGGCTCCTGCTGTTACTACCCCTCCACACATGGAATTTTAAACTGAATTGATGTTACCCTTCATGTTTTTTCATAATAACCTATGAAAAAAAAATTTAAGTATCTACAAATACACTTCACACTCTCTACCCCATAGATACAAACACACACACATTAAGGCACTGACATCTTACTGACTGTGGCTGTATTCTAGCTGCTCGCTAACTGTGTTAAGTTTGCTCATAACAGAACCCAGAAAATCAGGAATAAAATGATGCGTTCCTTAAGACATTCCAATTCAAATAATTTCTTATGTGTTAGTTCCTGTTAAATGGCATAAGCATACCCCTAAACCCTCCCCTCCTTTTCTTCATTACTTTTAAAAGTAGGGTCATTCTTCTGTTTTCTGTTTAGACTAGTTAGTCTAAAAATCCACTGCAGGGATGAGCAATTTTCACTGATCACTCAAACACACGTCATATTTTACTGCAATAATCCATTAATATTTCAAGATTTAGCACAAAATAAGAACACAACTGTAATTTCCAGACGTGTGTGTCAGTTGTTAACAAAGGCAGCATCAGATCTCCTACCATTCGATTGTTGTCAGTATTTAAAAGAACTAAGATAAATACTGAATAATGCTTTTTGGCTACATAGATTAAAACCTTTACAAATTATTACCTATTAAAAATATACATTCCTCCTCTCATGAAGCTTTTACTTATGGTCCTGGCTCAGTAAGAAGCTGCAAGAACTGAAGAATATGATGTGCACAGAAGGAAGGCAGAAATGTCAGAAGCAGAATACCCCCAAGCGCAGAGCCTCAGGCAGCAGACTCACTCAGCAGAAAGCACATGGAATGGGCAGGAAGATAAGAATTTAGAAGCAGGAAAAAAACCCCCAAACTGGCATTTTAGAGACTGAGTGAGAAAGGAATGGTAAGGACTTAAAGGCAGGAGGCTAAATAAATGATACCAGGAGCTGGAAAATCCCCATCGTGCTTTAAAAGAAGAAATAAGGTCATGAGACAGCACAGTAAGAGAAGAGCTACACCACTGACCAGCAGCAGGGCCGGTGTTTAAGAGGTACAGTTTCTTTGTTTAAAGAAGGAAAGATAATAACAAGAAAACCCAGCAAGGGTCCTCCTAATGGGCAGACTTCACTGAAGGGCATTCTTTATCCAGAGGAAGCTTCTTGGGTCTGCTATGTCTCCCTGGTGTCAGGGCACAGCACTGCATTGTTCTTTAGATAACACAACATAACACCGTGGGGTAGTTACGATTCCTTTCATGTGGAAAACAGCGTGTGTGTGTGTGTGTGTGTGGGGGGGGGAAACTCTGGAGCTGGATTTTAAATGTTTCTAAAACACAGAAGTCTGTTGGGTTACCCAGTATGCCCCAGTTCACAGGTACGGCTGCATCAGGGCCAAAGGCATGTCTCTGGTTTGACATATACGTTACTTAGTTTTAAGAGAGAATCTCAAGCTACATCCATTATATTCTGTAATTAGAGGTACTTGCAAGAAGCATATGCATAATAGGAGGTACTTCATAATGCTTTCTGCTCAGCTCAAGTGCATTCTTCCCCACTTGTTTTCTATTTTACTATTAAGTGCCAGCTTCCCTGTTGGAGACAATTTACTGGACCAAAATCTCACAGGATAACCTAGTTTGTGCAAACCCAGAACTGATCAAGAATTAAACCACTGGGAATGTTATATGTAATTTACCTATACGTAGTTTTACTACTTTATTTTTTTTTTTGTATTTCCAACATCCTTTCAGTGTTCACCTACCCAAAAGAAAGTTAGTTTTCCTTTAGAATTAAGTTAATACATTGCGTTTTATTAGCTGGTAGGGATTCCATAACAGAGGAAACCAGGAACTTTCTGACATCAAATACTTTGGTAAGCAGCTGAGTGAATGAATGACCTGTTATATATAAGCCCCAGTGTTCTTCCAAATGTTTGTATTTTGCTAAACACCCCCCTCCCCAAACTTCAAATTGACACGTGTATCTATACTTTAGATAAAGTCAATTTTACCATTCCAATCTTAGAGCTCGTTTTAAACAATCTTCCAGTCTAATTAGCATTACCTTCTGGCTCCTTAGTACCATCCTTTAGAATATTGGCATGGCTAAACCACTCAGGTCTACTTGGTTTAGTACAGTGTAGTAAATGTCAGTGAAATAGGAAGGCATATGGCATATAATTACAGAACCATATGGATGCCAGTAGTGATAGTCAACTCAAGACCAAGCAAGTCAAAGGAAGTGCAACAAAAGACCATCATAATCATAAAATGGATGTATATGATTTCTTTACAGCTCAAAGAAGCCTCTACATGTTCAAGCAAAGCTATTGTATCCATACAAGCACACAGCTGGGGAGTGCAGTCTATATTATTTTTACTGCGGTTTGCAAATTCATAAACCCAGATTATTAAGGGATACAAGAAATCACTCACCAATGCACAGAGCAGATCAACTGCTTCCAGAATCAGCTCTTGGTGGCCAATCCGAGTGACCCCCAGCTCCTCAAGCTCCTGATGAGTGATGTGCAGCAGCTGCTCGCCATTGATCTTTTCTCTTTCAAAGTTTTTAATGTATTGTTGGAGGCAGTCATCGAGGCCTGTTTGAAAAAGCCAACAACGCATATTCAGAGAACAGGGACAATAATAATTCTGCAATTCACAGTTTCCAAGTTGCTTGGAAATGCAAATATACTTCCTTGTTTAGATTTATTATGGAAAAATGTGTCAAAAAGTACAATTTAACTTTCATAGTTCAGTGTATACTGCTAAAGGGAAAACTTTCTATTACTGACATTATTTTCAACACCATTCATAGAATAGTTCGGGTTGGAAAGGACCTTAAGATCATCCAGTTCCAACCCCCCTGCCATAAGCAGGGACACCTCACACTAAACCATGGCACCCAAGGCTCTGTCCAACCTGGCCTTAAACACTGCCAGGGATGGAGCACTCACAACCTCCCTGGCCAACCCATTCCAGTGCCTCACCACCCTCACAGCAAAGAATTTCTTCCTTACATCCAATCTAAACCTCTCCTGTTTAAGTTTGAACCCGTTACCCCTTGTCCTGTCATTACAGTCCCTAATGAAGAGTCCCTCCCCAGCATCCCTATAGGCCCCCTTCAGATATTGGAAGGCTGCTCTGAGGTCTCCATGCAGCCTTCTCTTCCCCAGGCTGAACAGCCCCAACTTTCTCAGCCTGTCTTCATACAGGAGGTATTCCAGTCCCCTGATCATCCTGGGGGCTCATTTTAACCCTCCTCATTTTAACCCTCATTTTTATCCTCCATGGTACTCACTAGGGAGATCCAGGAAGAGCAAGGAAGCACAAAGAGTGCCATTACAACAAAACGTTTTTCTTCTGATGTCATGAGGACCTAAGTGTAAATTTGGATTATGGAAGAATATGATTAGGAGCACATTCTTCCTGGTATTCCTACAGTGTAGCCACTGTATCATATCACTCATTATGAGAGTGGGTTTGAGGCTCAATAAGCACCTACACTAACTGCTACACCCAGTGCCAGTGTATTTATTTATGCCAAACTCTCAGCGTTCTGAATCTCAATGACATACAAATGATTTTGTTATAAAACCTGTGATTAATAATTCAATTTTACCCATGAACAAAGAACTATTGCATTTCAACCTGAAAATCGATAAGGCAAGAAACGTTGTGTTAAATACAGAGAACTTCATCATTATGGTTAAATTAAGGGGAAAATGTTTGTGCAAACACTAAGAGAATCCAGTGGATATAAAGAAAAGCAAGAGGCATATGAACAATATTGTTCTTGTTTGCCTGTTTAAAAGTTCTCACAGACACAATAAAACCAGAAATAAAGCAAAGTTAATTGTGTTTAAATTTCCTGGATTATTATTATGAAACTGGCAATTCTATCATTCACCTTAGTATCTTTGAAAGAGAAACCTGTAGGTATTTTAACATTTTTTGAATCATAGAGGTCCTTTTAAGTAACCAGATGATACAATATGGCAATGATGAACAGAAATACACTGCAGGAATCCTGGGGAACTAAAAGCAAGCCATAAAATGTGGAATTTAAAACTATTCTGTAGACAAGAATACATGATACTGTCCATGTTTTTCTATTCTCAGGTTTATTAAATAGAGTATCTGAGAAAGAGAGATCTGACATCTTCTATTTGGCATGCTGAATATTACTGGTTTAAGTGTCAGTTAAGCCAACAATTCAGTTGAGATACAAGGATTGTGATGACACAAGAATTGAACAAACAAAATCACGTATTTGTCTTCTGTTGCAGAAATACAAGGGCATATACTGCAGTTTCCCTCAATGAAATTATGCCTCACAATTATTCAGTTATTTACTCTGTAAACAGATAGTCCTGAGTTGTGTTACAGTGCTCGTTTATCATTTACCATGTAGCCATCGCAACCTTATAGCCACTTAAGACATAGCCCATCCAAAACTAGGTCAGTGATGTAAAATGTCCCATTTTATGTTGCTCTCCACAATTATGAGGTAGTTTGGTTTAATTTTGCTTCGTGGTTTTGTTTTGCTGGGGTGTTTTGTTTCTTTTTAACTCAAATCAGCTGTCCCTTTGTAACCAATACCCAATACCCAATACCAATACCCAATACCTTTTCTCCATTCTTGAATGGTTTCAAACAGGACACTATTTCCCTGCATCTGCTCACGGGTTTAAAAGATTCGATGAACAACTCCTCGTAAGCATATTTCAGTTTGGATTGGTTAAAAACTGACCGCTGCAAAAGTAACATTTGAAATTCAGTCATTGCACATTCCTGCTCTCTGCTTGCTCAAGAGCAATTCCCGAGCAAATTCCAAAACCCCTGGGTTTCAGGTTTGCTTTTAGTGACTATTTGCCTGAAACTCATCATAAAAAGTCACTGAAACTGATACCAGACATTAGATTATTTTGAACAAAAGTGAAGAAAAGTACTTAAAAACCCTAGTATCAGTGGCCACAAGTAAGCATTTGTAGTATTCAGAAAGGTTTAGAAAATACCAAATTAGCATCACATCCTATAAAAACTGTGTAGCCAGATGTATTAAATGTCCCTTTGTGCCAGAGAGAATGTACAACAAGAGCAAAATATGAAATTTGCATTATTCATACTGCTCTGTAATAGCTCCCCAGGGCATCTTTAGAAGGCATTTACTTAATAGTGCAAACAGTATGGCAGTTGACAACAGAATACAGAAATCTATCATTAAAGGACCAGGCTGTCTCATAGCATGACAGCATTTGATAAATACACACACCGAGAAAGAAGTATTTGTCCATTGCTCTTTGGTTTTCTGTCTATGTAGGAGGTAGGAATTGTATTCCAATGTTCCGTTTCTTGCACTGTAAAGATGGGTTTTGATAACTGTGAGCTGTTACAAAGTAGGAATTTAGCTGAGAGTAATTTCATTCTTTACTGTTGTGGCTGTAATTGTTTTTAGCATGAAAATATCAAAGATGCAATTAGAAAGAGTACGGAATAAGATAATTTTGACTCACCAAAGCCAAGTGGAATATTTATTTCCTCAAGCCACTCAAATTGCTCTTTATGCAATTTTCTCAATACGATTTCTGTTTACAGGTAAGACTTACATTAGTTAAGACTCATTACTACAAAAAACTAACAGGCATTAACTCTGCTTTATAGATAGCTAAATAAAATTAAACCACTAGTGCCAAGTTATACAGTATTGGTGTCAGGCATGAGACACAGAGGCTTGCAGTTCTGATCCTGCACAGTCCTACTTTTTTTGGGGAACAGTTTGTAACTAACCAGTATATCCATCATACTGCAAGAAATTAATTCAAAGAAAAAGGTTTAAACATGTATGCTTTATTTTAAAGCTGAGACGTAACATGAAACATGATGAGAGATCTGCTATGACCAACAGCATCCTGACCTGTATAGCCAGCAGGGCCAGGACAGTGACCATCCGCATCTAGGATGCTGTGTTCAGGCTCAGGGGGGAACTTACCACTCTCTACAGCTACCTGAAAGGAGGTCTCTTCTCCCAAGTAACAAGTGATAGGACAAGAGGTAACAGCCTCAAGCTGCTCTAGGGGAGGTTTAGGTTGGATATTAGGAACAATTTCTTCACAGAGAAGCCAGTCAAGCATTGGAACAGGCTGCCCAGGACAGTGGTGGAGCCACCATCCCTGAAAGCATTCATAAACCATGTGGCTGAGGTCCCCAGTGATACAGTTTAGTGGTGATCTTGGCAGGGCTAGGGAATGGTTGGACTTGATGATTTTAAGGGTCTTTTCCAACCTAGTTGATTCTGTGACTTTTTTAAGTAAAAAGCTAGGACTAGGAAAACTTTATCCCTATGTTCAAAGAGTAGAGGAAAACCAAGCATCCGTGATATACTGACTGCCAACTATGCTTTTGCAAATAAGGCATGTAGTAAATTGCCTAAATCAAAGAGATACGAAAAAGAGGAGGCAGAAAAATCAGGTAAGGGAGAAAGGGCAGGAAGAGACAAGCCAGTTAGCTCTAACATGTTTATTTTTAGAGCTGCATAATTAAGAAAACAGAATCATTAAAACAACAAAGCAACCCAACATGTTATAAAAAACCCTCTCCGTAGAGCTAGCTAAAATTAGACATTAGTATTAACTCGGAGCCAACATTACAAAATTGATGCTACACATTGCGGGCAATAAGACCCACTGATATTAAAATGAATCTTTTCATTGATGTCAAACAACATCATGTTTGGTTTACATTAAAAGCACAAACATGATAAGGTCTGTCCCTTTCTCTCTAGCACTAGACAGAGATACTGATAGAAAATTACTGGAAGAATAAATGAAGGAAAAACTTAAGTTGTTGCCTGCTGTTCAGAAAGTCAAATTATGCAGACAGGGAAGCTCTCACAGGAGGAAATGCGATGACAATAACTTTATCAAGTGTGATCGATCACAAAAGAAAAGTAATTTCTAAGTTTAAAAAGTCTAATTTCCATTTTTTCATAAATCTCTCCATACACTACATTTATTTGCGTCTTTTTTTCATATATTTTGGTGGAACTCTGTTACCTATGCTGGTTTTATAATCTATCCTAAAAATTCCTCACCAAGTGATGGTTTTGTTCATACCACATCATTATTCCCAGAGGAAAATATACAGCAGCTGGCTAGAAGAGCCGAACACTGGCTGTGAAATGGAGGGGTTACGTGGAGGGCAGACAGGAAAGGTCTGTGCCAGTTCAGCCTGTCACAAACACGACTGCTCTCATGAGAGGATTCTTCTGACAGAAGAGGCTATGCAAAGTGATATGCTCCGTTCTAAAAATGCAGCATTGCTCATTCTGCTTTTAGGTACAAGATGAAAGAGAAAGAAAACAGCTCAGTGGAAAAGCATTTACCACTGCCGACTTCTACAAGGAAGTGTTAAGAGTCCATTTATAGCCAGATGGCAAAGTCAAACCCACCTTGACTGAGGGTCTGAGAAAGTGCTTAACACCTTTCCTAATTAAAATAACTTCCAAAATAAAAAGGACACAGAATACTAAAGTCACAGTTACATAAAGGCTTATCCACAGCAGCAAATTTGAGGTATATGTGCAAGTGTCGGTGGGATCTGGATCTAAGGTACAAAACCTGAAGGCCAAGGGAATGATCTCAGCTTGTTCAGAGTGATTACAATTTGGTCTGACAAGAGCAAATTAATATTCCTATTGTTGTTCCTCATTTGACTAATAAAAGCTCTACAACAATCGTATCTGGTTTTGCAGACGGGCAACTTGTGAAAATCAATAAATCAAAGTGAAGAAGGGACAAAACCAATTTTCAAATGTCATCCTGCTGGATGCTGGAGGAAATCCACTGGAGCTGCAGTGTCCTTCAGGGGAGATAAATGCAAACAGTGACTGCACTTGTTCATGAGGGCAGGAATCTTGTATAATATGACCACAGTGCACAACAGGAATGTGTCTGCACCAGTGCATGCGTCTCAGGAGTGTGAGACACCAGGGTCACCTAATAATTCAAGAGAAAACTGATTGTACTGAAACTGCCTCAGGTGACAAGGATATAAAAAAAAGGATAGAAACACTGCAAAGGAGGGGAAAGAAAGGGTAAAAGACAACCAGAAGCTGTGTGCGCTTTGAGAGTAGGAATAGAGGACTGCTGAAGTAGGTTTGGAAGCAGAAGCAAAGAAACACTGATTCCTGCTGGGTTTTGGAAGTGACCTCAAACATGACCCTCCAGATAAGCAGGACTGCACCTGAGACAACTCACCTGATTCCACCAGTGGCTTCTCTTCTCACTTGCAAGTCCAGAAAATGAGCTATTCACAAGTAGACAAAAAGAAATCTCTAAGAGCTGTGCTGGAAATTACCTGATTAATTGGGGAAGGCAGCACAACCTTCAGCTTACGTATGCAGATCTGCTCGAACACATCCAGTGTTTAACAGCATCTCCAGGCTCAGCCCAGGCAGTTGTTGTCACAGAAAGTGAATAAGTTGGGGTGTGTATTTTTTTGCAAAACAAGTGGTATTTTCTATATAAAGCAATATTTAGCAGCTAGTTAGAAAGATCTGGAAGAAACTGATTGATTTATTAACAGGTAGAAGTAGGCAGAGAATGTGTGCCTTTTCCTAAATGGAATTTTACTGAACATAAACACACGCACCAGTTCATGGGTGCTCTTTATCACAAGCCCCTTTGATTTACCATGTGGGACCTAGGCACAGTGGGTCTTTTCCCATTCTTACATAACTTGTAACAATGAAACCCCTCAAGTGGGTATTTTTTGTCAAGGACATTAAAAGCTTTTGAAGAATTATTCAGTCCAAATAAAGAAAAGGCATAATCCTCAGGACCATACTCACGTTAAGCTGACTCTCGGATATCAGCGATTTGTTCTTAAAGCCTTTTCAAGGAGGAAACAAACACAAAAGCAAAACCAACACACTGTTAGGAGTGCCTGGAGAAAAGGATCTTCATACCCACACAGCCCTGTGTTTGAAAACACTCTGGACCACCAAGCTGAGAGCTTTACAGACCTAAACTTCAGAATCTATTTAGAAACTAGACTACTGTGCAGTATTTGCATCTTTAAGCTATCCTATTTGTTCCAAACCTGATCTGCAGCAATAAGGCAGCTAGATTACAAAATTTCACACAAAAAGTATATTTAAAACTGCAAGTTAGAGCAGGAATGCATAAACACCCCAAAAAGAAAGAATTAAGATTATTTTGAAAGAATAATCCCTGAATTCTGGCATTATCTGACCTTTAAATGCTTGACTGTGCAAGTATTATGGGCTTAAATGTTGCTTCCCAGATGAGTTTCCTCTGCGTCACTATAATATTCACACAGATACAGATGGATGTTTTAGATGCAAATACAAGCAGACTTTTGTTGCTTGCATTTACAGACCCATCATCTGCATGAACAGGAACTGGTACAGAATGAGCACTTTGAATGAATGCTTCTCAAAGACCAACTGTCACCCAAAAAGGCTGACTTCCAGGCTGCAAAGTGGGTCGAACTTCACCAGGCAAACTGTTCCACTTGTCTCACACCACTGGCTGAGGCTTATAATCTAACTTCTCTTGCTCCTGTTCTACTCTCCCGAGAGTGCCAAGTTCCTCATTGGCCCCATTAGAACAGACACACTCAAGAGCCAGCATCCAGCCTCTCCCATCCTCATCCTGCTGCTACATCCCACACACCAGCCTGTTACTGGCTCAGTAGCCCTGGTTACAAGTAGCATCTCACCCTCCTAATTCTTATCACATTCCTTTTCCTTCCCTAGCAAAATCCCATATATTTTCAACTCCATTTACTGCCAACTTCCATGCCCAGTTGTCACATAATTTCCTCTTTCCACACTGTCCCTATTCTTGTATTTTCTCTAGGTGAGGTAGGCAGCTTTACCTCCTCTGTACCAGAGGGGAAGTGGTGTTATAAGTGCACAAGCTGGAGGGACCTGGGAGCTTCCAACCTCAGTTCCTCTTCCATCCCCAGAACAGGCCAGAGTTTCACTTGCAATGACAGATCTCCTCAGCCAAAAGCACCTTTGTTAAACGGGGTGCAATCCTCAAGAAAAACCCACTGCAAGTTCATGAGCATACGAATTGCACACACCCCCCTACTGAATAAAGGCAAACATCACAGCCTCTTCACCAAGAGTGCATGTCTGACACCCAAACCAGCCTGCTAAATTCTGTCTAATAAACAAAACCAATGGGTATACTACATCATCCTGTGCGTGGCCAAGGTTTTCGCATTATCTCAGTATCTATGATTACAAGCCCTTTTGGCAGCAATATTCCAAGATAAACATATCACCAAGACCAAAATTGCACTGAAATTATTAATATTTTAAGAGTTCAGAGCATCTGAGAAGGTTTTGTAAGGGGATGTGTCAAGCAACATTAATAACAAATTATCAAACTGCTGCATCTGTACAATTTGATGTAATAATATGCCATCTCCCTTAAAGTGACATTAAGTGACTTAATATAGTTCTGCCTTCATTACCTGTGTCTGAGTAATAGGAAATGAAGCCATTTAATTTCTTCCACAAAACTTGACACATGTTGTTGAGCGGTGGCATTATCACAGAGGCAATAAACAACCAGAACTAGGCCTGCCCTTAAAGATGCTTCTGGAAGAAAAGTGTCACACTCAGAGAATGTATCACATTTCCAGACACAAATGCCTGTCCTTGCTGTCACATTTCACAGCAACCTTAACCTCGAGGTATGTCACTGAAGCAGTTATTAGTGGATTTCCCACAAAGTGATAAAAACCAGAAGTGCCTTTATTAGATCACTGTGTTAATAAAAATTTAAGTCTTTCCAGAGCCTCAGTAACTTTCTCCTTGATAAAGATGGATTTCTGAAGCAGCATGGCTGAAGTGACCTGGAAGCGTTAGCAAGCCTCAAAAAGCCAGCACATTCATACCTCCGTTTGTCTGATTATATGCTTCCACTTTCCAATGTGATTAAATCTGAGAACACTCAGACCCCAAATCTGCCTCATTACCTTTATTTTAATAGAGTAATGCTTTGGCCAAATGCAAGACAAGTCCTTCAGTCTATTTCCTGTACTAGACTCATGTAACACGCTGCTTTTGTTTTTCCAGTCAGAGTTTGATGAGAATCTCTGCTGGCAGAAGCACTGGCTCCAAGTTAGAGTGGTACCTTTGTACATCCTTGTGCCTTGTACAGCTCTGTGCAGCTGTGTAGTGAATCGGGTCAGAATTCTCTCCATGTTAACTTCACTCCTTTCTGTTACCAGCTATTTTTAACTGGCACAGATGCAGTGGAATACACCAGTGGATGGAAGAGCAGATGCTTAAGCTGGCACAACTGCCAACGAACATTCTTTTCAAGCTACACCACGAGAAAGCCACATTTGGTAATTCTTTACTTAGTTTTCTCCCCTATTTGCTGAGATGGCAAACGTCTGATCACCATCCCAGCCATTGCTCTGGCCATCCTGAAAGACACCTAAATTTTAAAAGGCTTTTAAGATTAGCTAGCAAGACAATATAAAATAAATTCACAAGGCAAAAAATAGATTCATGTTTCAAAGAATCTTGACTTATACTCAAACCAAAATGCAGAACCATAATTAAATTCTCAGATCTCTACCCACTCACAAAAGAGCAAAGATCTCTGTGTCAGAACAGCTCTGGTGATGACTGAGCATCTCTAGGATCAGTAGTAACAGTTAGAAGAAACAACACCTACCCTGCATACCTGAGGGATAGCGTTGCTTACAAGTGGAGAACTGACGTGATCAAGTTTTGTATTCCTCCTTTTTGCAATAACTGCCAAAGGTTGTTTTCTTATCTCCCTGGATTGGGGGGCAGTGGTGTATTACAGTTCCCTATTAACCTGCTACCAAAGATGATAGGGATAAGAAAACCAACAAACCAAAAGACAAATCAAACAAAAAACAGCCAACAAAAAGGAACAATTCTTAGATGGAAAGAAAACCATTAGAAAATCAAGTTTCCTTCAGTAGAGCCTAAGCACGTTGTCTCTATTTTAGAAAGGTCAGCAATTGTATTAAAGAAGGAACTGCATTAACCATGCTCTCATTTACAAGGACTAACCTTAAAAGCAAAAGTACTAGAACAAATAGATATAACTGAAAGCATCTTTCTGCAGCTTCCGAGGATTTATCCTCCTTGCACTCCCCACAGGCAAGTCCCAGTCACAGACTGACCTTCAAAAAAACTAGCTTGGTATCACACAAAATCATGCCAAGCAAGTTTTTGTACAGGTAATACAGAGATATTCCCCACTTTTCCCTTGTTCCCTGTGAAGAAAAAAGAGACCGAAGAGATAACATAACAAGTCTGTCTGAGCTGATCAACAGAGATAGAAAGTAATTTGGGCAAAAGGTATGCAACTGTCAGGCAGACATTTAAATTTAGGTGAAATTAGTTGTGCCCTAGAAGTATCTGATGAGCCTTTGCTATAGGGCTCTACAATAAATGCAGTTCACATTCAAAGACATCCAGCATAATGCCACAGATGCTTCAGAACACACTTCCTGGCCAAAACATGCATAAAGAAGTGGAAATTTTCTTGCATTCAGCTGCAAGATGTTATCAACAAGGTAAACCTGGACAGGACAGCCAGAATCTCTGACAGCATTCTCTGTCAGAAGTACCAATGCCTGCAGAACTAAGTGGTGATAAACTGTTGATATGGAAGAACCAAACAAGAAGTGCTGCGGACGTTTCAGTTCCAAAACACATTCATTCTTGTTTCAACTTCATTGCTCTATTTTACTACAAATCCTAGGTATCAGAACAGCCAAACCCAGTGCAGGTGTTTATAGTGAAAAGCCTCTACAAATAGTACTTCTGCTCAACACAATTTCTTCAACAACTATGAGTCTATGACCTAATTCATAACTAATAGTTTAAACAGCTGCAAGATACAAATCCTAGAAGTAGAAGGTGGCCCTGGCANTATCCTAGGTATCAGAAGAACAGCCAAACCCAGTGCAGGTGTTTATAGTGAAAAGCCTCTACAAATAGTACTTCTGCTCAACGCAATTTCTTCAACAACTATGAGTCTATGACCTAATTCATAACTAATAGTTTAAACAGCTGCAAGATACAAATCCTAGAAGTAGANAATCCTAGGTATCAGAACAGCCAAACCCAGTGCAGGTGTTTATAGTGAAAAGCCTCTACAAATAGTACTTCTGCTCAACACAATTTCTTCAACAACTATGAGTCTATGACCTAATTCATAACTAATAGTTTAAACAGCTGCAAGATACAAATCCTAGAAGTAGAAGGTGGCCCTGGCAATTCCTAACACAGTTCTTTACACAGTTGCCAAAAAAAAAAAAATCATTGGGAAGCTGCTTTCAGCTTTCTGTAATGGATAAAGGAAAGGCTGGGATTTGTTGTTTTTCAGGGATCTTTAGAAGCTTTGGTGATGGCATCTGTTGGACAACAGCTTAAGAAGATGCTATTGATCAGTTGATCTGGGTTTCCATGCATACCTCTCGCTCATTCCTTTTACTTCAAGGAAACGCTGAGGGAGTCATGCACAACACTGCAGCTCTTGCTTATGTTGTCCTGTTGACTCTATAAAACCTGGAGGATGTTAAATTAGGTTCTTTACTTAAGTAGTTGGGAAGAATTAGCTCTACTAATTGATAGTTAGCTTGGTTAAAAGGCAGGTGGGTTTGTCAGGAATTGTTGAACAGCTGTCAGCAAATTCCCAACCTGGGAATACTTTTATCACGACAAACGATGTGAAACCAGCATAAATAAGCACATGTGAAGAAATGGCAAAACAAAGAGAAATCAGATTGTAAATCCTACTGAAGAAGCTTTTCTCTTTCCTTACAGTTACCCATTTTTATTCCACATATTTATGTTACATGATTATGCCAAATTTATTAGAGTTTTTATTGAACAGAATGGGAGCTGGAAATTTTTATTCGCTACCAGTTTTCATGCAGTATCAGATTAAGATAGATTAAGTCTCTGGCTTCAACTACATGATGAAAAAATATTACTACATCTTAAATCACTATTATTTTGTGCTTTAATTCTGAATTCTAAATGTTTTGCTATCTGATCTGGCCATAGCTTATCCAAGATTAAATACCTTTGTGAAGTAACGTAAAACAGACTAGAATTTTATTATATCTAAAGCAATATATAGCCAAAGTCCATGAATAAAATATGATTGCAGCTCAATGCAGAAGAAAATCCTAATCAGCCCAGCAAGGAAATAAAGTTACAGGTAATTCAGTACAAAAAATAAGGTATAATCAAGTGATTACAAAACATTTTAAACCCATAGGATATCACTCACTCATATGTTTGAAATACTACTTTTTCATATACTTTAAATGATTAAATCTTTTACATGGCAGCACACAAAAAAGGGACATAGGTCTGGCCTAGCACCTGAAATTTGTTTCTCTTCACCAAGAAAGCATCAGGCTGGAAGTACTACAGAGTCCCCATCTCAACCTAAGCACTGGTGCAGCTATAGAGCCTCCTACTGCCAGAGGATAACTGGAGAACCAACGCAGTTCTCAGACCATTCCTGGTTATTTTTCCTGTTCTTCATAAGTGAACAGTTGAAGCTTCTATTTTTTTTATATCAGATAAGGAATAAGAGATATGTAATAGTAATAAGAGCTGCCCATAAAAACTCTAAATAGAGGTGCTAGTGAAAACATAGATGTACTAACTCACTAAAGATACAGACCCAACAACGCAGAGCAGTGCGCTGTATTAACTAGGCAGGATAAATCAGTTCTATGGCAGTAAAAGCAGCACAATATGAAATAACATTTCTGGAGATATTCCTCATGGCTTCACAGGGCTCCTGCCCTGCTGTAGCAGCCTTTCCCAGTAAAGCCTCAAAAAGAAAAGTCTCTTCTGGTTTATCCTGTTTATGTGCCAGAGAACTAAAGATGGAAAGACATTAAAGGTTAGACAGCACCTTGAGACACACTTAGGAAGTGATTTGATCCTCTCACCACACTTTGCTACAGATGACATCCTCTGGTCACTGAGCATAACCTGCTGGGAATCTCAAGCAGCACCAAGTTATACCCAGAGTTACTCAGAAGCAACAAGTTACTGGAAAAGTGAGTTTACAAATAGATTAAAGAACTACAGGTTTCTGTATGAAATAAAATAGCTGTGATCAGAAAAAAGCAGGGAAGTAAGACTGAGATAATCCAAAAAGGTCAGAGAGTGAACTAAGTATGACTTTCACAGTTACAAAACATTCTGTCTTGAAATCACGACGAGATTAGCTTTTCCTAACTGGCCTTTTCTTGAACTTCTAGAAGTGAGATGCAAAACAAAGACAACTTCATTTCTCAGGGTGTCACTAATTCTCCATGAAAATGCATGGTGTCACCTATTGCTGCAAGGATTTTTCCTGTGATATCACTTGGTAAATTAATAAGCAAATCTGGCAGCTCCAATCTCTTTCAGCAAATATGGAAAAAGGTCAGTGCATCCTGGATCCGAGACATATTCTCTTTCAAACTTTTATATTAGTAAAAGCAAAAAGAAAACCTGAAAAGCTTTTATGTGAGTGTTATACTACCTGATTTAAGAAGGAAATGTTGCCATTTATAACAAAGGGGTTTAGCCCACATTTGATGATTAAGTGCTTACAAATAGGCTATAGCAGAGGTGTTGCAGAGTCAGGAAAGTGCTGGATGAGCAGACCTACTTGAAGGAATGCATTACACAACTGGCCCGTGACATAGTCAATCAAAAGAGCAGGCAAAGAGCAAATGTAACTTGGTTCCTGATTTTACAGACCACAGCGAAATTTCAGGCTGCTTCATCACTAAGAGGATTTAGCAAACATTCAGCTACAATTTGCTTCTTCAGTAGGTGGAAATGGAAGCCTGGTGCACCTATGTTAAGAGGATTGTACATGTTAAGGGTGGCAACTTGCATCTTTACTTGAGCCAGAAGCATAGACATTTTTCTGGCAGAAGAGCATGTGATTAGTAGTTTCAGATACCGTTGTGCTGCAACTGTATGCTTCTCCAGATGATCTAGATGCCCCATCCCTGAAAGTGTTTAAGGCCAGGTTGGACAGGGCTTTTGTCAGATCATAGAATCATAGACAAACTACATTTGAGAGTGTGACTTGTTAAGTAACTTGATAATGTATAGTAATTGGCAGTACTATTCACAGTGGGTTTTTCCCTAAAAATATGAAAATAAGACTGGAAAAATTCAAGTTATGATGGCATTGACGACACATCTCAGGATGCTATTGGCTCCCTAGGACCAATTTGCAAATCCTAACTTTACAAAATAAATCAGGTACCTGCAAACAGGCTAAAAATGATTTATGAAAATTGTATGTCCTTGACTTCAGTCATTTCCAGGGACAGGATGAGAAATCAGTATTCCCTCTAGAGGGCTTCAAGGTCTATAGTATTTCACAAGTCTTCTAAGTTATTTTTCACTAAGTGACTGCACTACTGAGGGTTGGAAAGGCTCATTGGTATTCTGACTGCTCCTGCTTTAAAGAAAGTCACAATTACTTAAATGCATAGATAACACTGATGAGCCTGTCATGGCTACTGTCTTCTCCTTGCAATACCATTATAGGAAACCAGAGACAGAGACTGTATGATTATTGCTACTAGAAATGCTGAATAACTTTTCAGTTTATGTTTTATTGGAATATTTCTCCCTATGGAGAACCGGACCTCTCTTTCAAGATTATTTTAAAACCACATTAATATTACTTTAGGATCTACAGGGCATTCTAAAGCAATGCATATGCAAAAGTCACACACTAAATAAACTACTATTCTAATTTTTCTCTAAGTCTGTGTTATGACAACCTTGCTAACCAAGTTCCTGATTCAAAGCATGTATGCACTACTAGAAAATTTAACTGCAGTTTGAGGCTTCAAATTTAATCAAACTGTCTCAGTGCTTCCACATCTGCCACCAGAAATCCCAGGCCTGATCAGCTGAGATAATTTTGTGCTATATTCTTTTGCAAAACCTGTGCTTTGTATGTCCACATGTCTATTCACTACCCTGCAGCAGCTCTCACTTCTTAGGTATCTGATGTGTCTACTGTACTCCCTAAGATGATATATGTCTTTTTAGATAGAAAAACATCACAAGGTGCAGTTCCATAATGGGCTCGAGCCAATTTCAGACCATGCCGCTGCCAAGAACGGCAACAACTTTTTCTCCCCACTCCACTTGTACTGGTGTTAGTGATTTCACACCGGCACAGCGCCTCAGATCCTCCTGTTTCAGCAAACGGAAGGTGAAGCATGCAGAAGGTGAAAGGAAGCTCAACCTTTCTTGTCAAAAGCCTGTGAAACAACTTTGGTTTGAAAATCCAGCAGCTGAAGCTGTCATTTGCTGCTGTTCGCTGCCACTTGCTGCTACCTCCAAATGTCTTTGTGGCTGCATGCTGAGCTGCACTGGGGAACTGATCCATGTGAGCAATACCCAGAAAAAAGAAAAGGAAAAATGTTAGTGTTTGGCACATGACTGTTCTCCAGTTTGCAACAAAGGCACAGAAACCAGAGCCAGCATTCCCAGGAGACAGGGCAAAGAGGAATTGCAGGAACATAAGAAGCATAGAGGTAAAATACAGAGCGCAACAGATGAGTCCTTTTCCAATAGGCAGAAACTGGTTTAGTCCCGAATTCTCTGGTGGTTCCTTATGCAAATATGAGGAATACAACCAAAGATTGTGTCAATGAAGTTGTAAGATGGTAGACAGCCAATTTTGATATGTTGCACTAGGAATTAGCAAACCATCAGTTAAATCATTGGCAGTTATAGAAAATCTTCTTAAGATGCATGTTCTGTTTAATTTCATGACTGAAACAGCAGTCAGACTGTGTAACTCACCAAATCAAACACATTTTCATTTAAAATAGAAATCTAATTAGACTTATGTCCATCTTACTCATGCCCAGATTACTGGGCACATAGCTATTTGAGGATAAATGTTTTATGAATTCTGGTCTGATTGCAGAGGGTCCAATTCTTTGACCAGTCATTATTTAAGATAGCAAGCACACAGTGATGATTTGTGTGAAGGTGGCCTTGATCCAACAAAGAATTTAAGTTCCTGTCTCACTTCCCTGTATATTGCTAACCCTCCAATTGATTTGAACAGGGATATTCACATGATTCAAATCAAACTTAAGTGCACTGCTGGAGCAGAGCCAGAGTGCACTGCATATTGCATGACTGAGCCCACGAGGGCCAAATGTTTGGAGATGGTCCCATTCAATTTCACAGATCGAAATTCATGCCTCTGTGGAAGGAAATCACACAGAAAATTTATACCTCACTTAAAGCTTTCTCCATTTTTGAAAAATACAAGAATTAACATCTCCTATGAAATGTACTGGTACGTATGTGCCCGACAAAAGCATACACGCAATGCACAAACCCAATCTTCTAACCTCAGTGTTAAAAGCATCTGCAAATCTCATCACCTCGAGGTCACCAGTGTTTTGTGTATAAAATGAGATGCAGAGTACACTGAGCTAATGCTGATGTTTGAGATGAGAACTGCACATGCCGTATGGATATTGCTAGGGCAAGAAAATGATCCATTTCTGGTTCTCCAACACACACACAGAGGTATCCAAACTGACGTGAACTGTTACTCATGCTACTCACTCAAAGACAGAACAGAGTATCTGTTCTCTGCGATGGCAGACATGGTGCCCCACAATACTGATATATCTTCAACAGCTCCTTCAGATCTGATAGACCCACTGAAGCGGTCACCCACACATCTGAACAAGCAATCCAGTGGTGTAGCTTATCAGAGGACAGGTTAAAGCATATTTTGCCATCTTTCCAGCTATAAATACCTAATCAAACTCCAAATGTAGACAAGATAGTCTTTGGGAGGAATACCTCCATACCACTTCAGTGATAACATGTAATGAGTTTTTCTTCCATGCTGGGAAATGTTCATGT
Source organism: Agapornis roseicollis (assembly GCA_002631895.1). Taxonomy (NCBI): domain Eukaryota; kingdom Metazoa; phylum Chordata; class Aves; order Psittaciformes; family Psittacidae; genus Agapornis; species Agapornis roseicollis. The sequence continues at coordinate 168,723 of NDXB01014751.1, forward strand.
TTCATTCTGAAACAGGTTGTTACATCTTGCTACTACAAAGTTGGCAGTGGTGCTGTATTTTGGATATACTGTGAACACATTTTGATTTGATTCTGGCAGGCTCCCAGTTAAGCTGAGCTGCAACGAATGCCAACACATTATGATTTCTTTCAGTAAACACAAGCCACAGTTTCTTAGGCAAACAGCCATATGCCACGTTCTTGCACTATTCATTTTTAACCCAAAAAGCTGAATTTAGCTGTTGCTTGTGAGGAAAGAAACAGTCAATGTAACTCCTCTGCACTTAAAAAAAAGCTGAATTTGTCTCAGTGTCAGATAAAGATCTGCATGGACTGGCCCTGCACAGCTATATCAGCTGAAGAAAGGCAATTTCATTTCCAAGGACTAGAAGCAGAGGTGACAGCAGGAAGGTGATACCTCCTGTTCTCTCTCTTTTTCACTGTGTTTGCTTTGAGTTGGGAAGGATTGGCTCCTATGGTCACGCATGTTTCAGAACTACTGCAACCCATCACTTGCTGCAGCATGGGGATGTCCGAGCATGCCAGTTTGAGGGGTGTTTTCTGACTGAAGTAAATTCCCTTTGAGAATACAGAATCTTATTTTAGAGAGAACCTGAGAACTTCAGTAAAAAATGCAGTAAGATGAACGAAGTCTTGCAGGGCCAGGGCCAGAATTCAGAGCTCACCCCTTGTTAAAGAACTCATTTCTCACAATGAATGTGTGACATGAACTTCCAGACAGCTAAATATGTATTTCTCAGAAAACTGTTTCTCTTCAAAGTCTAATATTGATCAAAATATTCCAATATTGCATCATTTCTTCAAGACACTTCTGACAAAACTGTTTTGGTAAGCCAGTGACAAGCAGAAGCGCTGTGAACAGATAGCTCTTTAAATGCAGCAGAAATGACAGCTCTCTTCTTTGAAGCCTGTCCAAGGGACAGAAGAAATGGGAGACCTCAAATTCACCTAAACAAAATAATAAGGAAAAATTTCCAGGCTGAAATGCACTTACACAGTTGCAATCACCTTCCTGCTGAAAGGAGATACTCCAAGGTTAGCTCTGGCTTCTTAGCATACAAGCTGTCAAGAAGCACAGATACATGAACCTAAAGAGTTTGGAACTCATCATAATTCCCTATTTCACAGGTAGGAAAGCTGAGCCAAAGAGATGTAAAGCAATTTTCAAGAAATCACAGTGGAAGAACTAGAAATAGGCCCATGTCTGTTCACAGCTTTCATGCAGGAGCCTAATTAACTGGGGAAAATTCCCATCTTCTCTCACAGAAGTGAAAGGGAGATCACACACTGACTGATCCTCCACCGAAACAGGCATGGGCTCCAAGAGAAAAAGGGAAAGTTGATGACACACTCTCTGGCCTCTCTTTTTTGAGAAGAATTTCTAAGTATTTGCAATAAGCACTGCTCAAGCAGCATTTTCCTCTCCTGCAGTTTAGTTCACAAGTGTTCATCATCAAAATAAATTCAACCAAGCATTGTAAACGAGGCAGAGAAAATTACATCCACTTGATCTACGACATCTTTATCACATTCTTCATGCCAAAAAAAGATCAAATTACTACATATTATGTATTCACACATTCTGCTGCTTGCTCTTTAACTCTACTTGTTTTCCCACATGTCTCTTGTTCATTTTGCAAATGCTATCTTTACATCCTTGTCTTGTTTTAGTCCTCTCTACTCCCATTTCTTAGTCTCAGTATCTCTGCTCTCTGATTTTAGATTGACATTCTGTTTATACCATTTGCTTCCTGCAATGTCAGCTCGAACTCCTATTTCCTAACCTGCGCTTTCTGTTACCATTTCTACTAACGTGCAGCTGAGCGGCTGCTGAGAGCACGGCAATGATGCAGATATATTACCATTTGCAGCCCATCCCCTTTTGCAGTCCACTCTATCCCCTTCTAAACAATTCTAATTCCACTCTGCAAGTATATGGCATTTCCACTTTTCTCCCCCGCAAACAGCATGCCAAAGCTATGTCAAAATTAACCCCCTTCAAAAGCTTTGTTAACAAGTTAATAGAACAAAAATAATCAATTCTCTTCTGTATTTCTCTTGAACACATTTGTGCCATAGCATAAAAAATTTCTCAGTCCTTGGTTTTCCATTATTTTAATCCCAAGTGTGGTCAGAATTCTCCTACAACCGTTTCTCTTGCTGCAGTCAATCTGCAGTTCTCCATATCTCTGCATGGTTTCAATCTCTGGTCAGGAGATGGGAGAACAGAAGAATCAACTTTGAACTGCAAGGAAAGAAGTCTTTGAAAGATGTCATGATAACGTACATTTTTACAATGTAAAGACCTCTTGAAATCACACAAAGCATTTCACCATTGTTTCCATAACCCAAACCCATCGTGGATTGCAGTATGAGCAAACTCTAGTTTCAGCCTCATTTCAGAACCAGAAGGATATAAACTGTTTCCTCAGTTATAGTGCCTTCTTATCCATGCACCTTGATGATGTCTTTTCAGAAGTGCAAGCATGAACGTAACCGTTGATGTGAAATTTCACTGTAACGTTTCAGAGCATCAGACCTCAGCTCAAAGGTTCTTCATTTCTCATTCATTTCCCAGAAAAATTTGGAAGATTCCACTTTTCTCACCTCACAGACACTAAATGGTAAAAAAGTGAGGAAGGACTGCTCAGAACTTCTTAAACTAAACTAACCTAATGTGCACACTGCTATTCCTTGAACTAATAGGTAGAAAGTGATTGCAAGTTCCTCAAATTTACCCTTCTCTCCCAGTTCCCCTTTGTGAAGTGTAGTTATCTCACAGAAAATACCTTTTCTCTTTCACTCTCACTCTCATTATCCTCTAATTACTCTGTCCTTTTTGATCTTAAGCACTTTTTTCTTCCCTCTGTCTTGAAAAACATCAAGTCTCTCTGGGAATCCACCTCCAAACTCATCCACCAATTTACCTTCCAAGTCTCACAGCATAGTTTCTCTTCCTCTTGCACACATTTCCTTTCTGCTGGCTTTTTTAAATTGGCTTCTTTCACATTCCATCAAAAGTGCTCCCTTTCATTTTCATGAAACACATTAACAATAAACTTAAAAGCCTGTGTCAATAAAAAGACTGAAATATTGTCTGAAGAGAACTGTATGACTTTGAGAACTAGATCACTTGAAATCGAATGAAATGGAGTAGTACAACAGGTCATGCCATGAGAACTATTAACAGATTACTGCTACTGTGTGGAGAGTCATTAGTTAGAGGGCAAAGAGGGAAAAAAAGAAAAGGGAAGTGGAAAAGCAAAGAACCTGAGCACTCTAGGGACAGAGGACTGCCCGACAGCAATGAGTCAGGGCTGGGAGGAAGTGAAATACAAACCTCCAGTGAACTGGGAGATAAATTCTCAGCATTTTAATTTACTTATATGCAAATCAGCCAAAGATCTGCGGTGATTTCCTTCTTCTCCATTGTAAATCTGTCAAACTTTCCTTAATAAACAGCTTTATTACTACTAAGCAAAACCATGCTCCTGAGATTTTGCCACAACTATAAATAACATGAAGTGCACTCTAAAAGCTGATTGCCTTAATTATTTTGTATTTGCTCATTTTATTTTAAGAGTCTGGAGTGCCATCTTGGATTCTCTTAAACCCAGAGCCTATCAAATGTATTACGTGTCCACACTTTAGTTCTCCTGAAACAGTACCTCATCTAGAGTGCCGAAGCAGGGAGAGGTGCATCCTACCCTCCCACCCTGCTGCAGAATCAGAAATAGTTTTATTTATTATTTTAGAAAATAATTGTTCTAAAAGAATGTGAATTTTCATTATTTGACAACTAAGACTTCAAAGGTCAAAATCAAGTCAGTAGAAAACCTCTTATCACAGCAGCACTCAGAAAAAATATAGTTACTGCTTCTAGGCATTTAACACGGCCCATCCTGCTCCATAGGCATTTATCACACCCTTCTGTTCCAGAAAAAGCACTCCCAAAATTTGGATAATCTTATGAAAGATGTTGCGATTCTCTGCTCAACTCACTGCAATTCTGATTTCAGAAACTGTTGAGTTCACGTTTAAGAAACTTATCTGGAAAAACACCTAAAAAGAGAAGCACTAGCACTGAGAAAGTGATGGCACTCTCAAGTGTTACTGATCAACAGGTTATTTTTTATATAGCAGACCTAGACACACAAAGATAATAAAGCAGAGTTGTACATAACAAGTGAGGTGTTCCACAGGGACAGTTCTTGTTTCTGGCTACATCTGCTCATACAAGCTTTCATAAGAATTATCCTTTGCCTTGTCAAGTTTCAAGTGCCTTAGGAGATATTCAATTCACTGCCACTGAATTTAGCATATTTGCAGCTACCAGTGTAAGTTGCTAGCGTGATTTCTGGGTTAACCAGGCACTTCTCACATCACATTATATTAATACAGTGTAAAATTAACTATGGTCACATTTATCAATTTTATCAGATTACCAAAGTTATCACATTTTTCTAGCAAGTTTGCACTGCTCCTTATATAACAAAATGATCTGCTATTACCTCAGACTTTATTAAACTTCAATATTAATCCTTTTCTCAGGCTTGTGAAACTTTGTGCACATCTATTAAGACTATGAATATCACAAATGCATTAAGAAAAGTAGACCTGAAAGTGTAAAACGATTTCCTCAAGTGTGCCATGTTGCCATGGAAGGAAGGTTTCAGAATGAAAAGAACCAGAATTACAGGAAGTATCCAATAATTTAGAAGGGGTAGGGGGAGAATTTGGGTTTTTTTGACACAAAAAATTAATCAGGAACTATGTAAAAGTGATTTCAAATGTGTCAGATTTATTCACATAACTCTTCATTCTTAACGTGGTTTCTACCAAACTTGTCTAGTGGAGGAATCAGGTTTATTTCTCCAGTACTCTACGGTCATGTAATAATCCCTTTTAAAGATCTGTATCTCATTTGCAATCTTCTATCTCTCTGGTACTGGGACTCCTTTGAAGAGAAGATGATCCACCAGTTTCCTCACATTTGAGGGTGGGTTGTGTTTTATGGGTGGATTATTTGGTTTGGGTTTAAAACTTTTAGAAATAGTCTAAGAATACAGCTTGTAACACTTTCTTATTGCCCACCAATTTATTACATTACCTGTCTGCTAACAATTCCATTTCAGACAATGCTGCAGACGTATTCCCTTTGCAGAACATCCTCCTGATCTCCTCTAGTAAGGCATTATTTATTTTACATTATATTTTCCTTTCAGCAGACAAAAGACAGATGATGTTATGTATAACATAGTTTATCAGAGGAGCATGTAATGCTCAAATTAGGCAATTACTTGTGAAACAGTTGTGATGAATACTGCACTTAAACTCAATCATGCTCATTTTCGATATACCTCTGATACTACGTACAGGCCACAGCCTCCTAAATGGATGTAGATATCCAAGTACTGAAATGAATGACTAGCAGAAAAATTAAACTTGTTATCAAAATGCAACTCTATTGTTAACAGACGAAAAATGAGTGGCTCAAATGACTGCAGCAGGAAAACCTAATAACAGCTCATTGTAACCTGTCATCTCCTGCCACAGCACTTAATTCATAGTAACTTATACTCACCAATTATTTTGTACCTGCATGTATTTTTGTCTCTCTAAAGTAATTTCAGGGTTCAGCTATGCAATGTAATTTCTGAATTAGTGGTTTCCAGGGAATGTGCTATCAGAGTAAGAGGCTGAGAAAAAAAAGGGAGAAAGAGAGAAAATGGGAACATGCTAAAGGTACTTTCAGGATTTGAACATGAAATGAAAGGGGCAAAAAAAGAGAGTCTAAAAATCAGGATGTTCCCACCATTATGCTAGGTTTATTTTCTAATTCTTTGTTCTAATGACAGAACTAAGAGAGAGTCAGAGGTATGAAGCTATAGCACATATTACCAGTCTCAGCTGTTGAAAAGTTTCTAAGTTTTGCTTCAAATATTAAGTGACACGTACCCCTCACCCAAAAACTTGATAAAGAGCAAGTCAGTCTCAATTTTGATGCAGCCATGATGGTGTAAGCATCATCTAAAGACACCTTTGCTAGAAACTTAAAGTTTACTGAGCAACAGTTTGTTAGCATAAAGAACAATTAGTAATATCCAGATTCATTCCATACATAATGAGAAATGCTCTCCTTTGAAAATACATGCATATATAAAAGGACTTTCTGATAATAAACTAATAGATATAAATATCACTGTTGAACCACAGTTGATGTACAAAAGGAAGGAACTGACAAATTGAAAGACAATCAGCATGCAGTAGAAAGTAAAATATACAGGTATCAATGGGCTCATAAATCTCTGATACCATCTGGGAGAGCCCTGCAGCCATCATACCATTATCCAAAGTATTACTAAGGTGGGTGAAATGTTCATAAGAAGATGATCTTTATCAGCCTGTAAAATACATGCTGCTCCATCAGAAAAGCTCCAAAGCTTTCCATCACAATCTCCTATTGATAACTTCTGCAAATCAGAGCTACCCAGGCACCAAACAAGGCTTTCACTTCAGTTTCCTCAGATGGAAAGAACAGAAAACAGCAAAAATCTTTATTTTCATTCATGATTGACTTAAAGCTGGAATTTGCTCATTTTTATGACAGCCAAAATACACGAGTCAAAAAGCAACGCTTGACTCAGTAAGAGGGGAAAAACCCTTCCTTTTCATGTCTTTAAAAGGTACATCCTCCCTTTTTTTAACTATTTTGGATCAGTTTTTTAGATCTGTCATACTAGAAAGCATTTACAGCTTCACAGTATTCTCAATTCGGTGAAGGAATTTTTAAACCTTCACAAAAAGTCTCCCAAATACAGATCCTAAAGTCACCGTCTCCAAATCTGAAACTGTGGAAGAGCATGAAGGCCACCATTTTTTTGCGTATAGTATTTTCCTAATACTACTTTCATAATGCCATTTGAAGCAAATTATTCCTTAAAGTGACATTTTAGAGCTTTAAATTTATTGTAAAAATATCAGCCAGTAATTGCTTTTACCAGCAGACTGAGAGAAGCCATTAGTATGATTTCAGTTCTGTAATCAACACACACTCTCAGCCCCAGAATTCAGTCTGACTCATTCCCTGCACAGACTCTAATTAACTTCCGAAGGAAAGCCAGGGGATTCCTGTGCAAGTGATAGTGCTATTGAGACATTATGCAAAACTTCACCTCTAGGAAACGATCTTGTTTAACCATGATTGCATCTCAACAACAATGCAGAAAGCTGCCTATTTTGGTCATGAAAAGAATATAATCAATCTGTCAGCAAGAGTGAAGGAAGAGTCTTTTTTTTTTTCTTTTAAAATGAAAGCACATCCAGAAAAAATATTGGGAAGACACCATAGATAAATAGGATTCTATATGAGCTGCTTTAAACACATATGATCTACTGCACGTTATTCAGTTATCAAATAAAAAGCTAGTGACTTCACACTCCAAGCTTGCAAGTACCAGCACTTCTGAGGCTGCCATCACCAACAGGCTTCTTCCAGGAATAGAGGGGAGGGGGGGCAAGGAATCTTCCATTATATACACAATGTCATGGAAATAGTACAACTGAAAAAACAACCTGAAAATCTCCAAACTATGATCCCTGAAGAACATTTGGGGATTTTCCAGTGTATTTAAACATTATTAAAACCATACATATTAACTAAGAGGACATTGAAATTGGTCTTTGAAAGAAACAGGAGAAAGGCTGTCTAATCTTTATTATTATTTGTATTTCTTATGTTTTTTCTCTCTTAATTACATAACACATAGTCCCTTACCCTCCCCTATCCAGTTCCAGCATCTCATATTTATACCTTGACTGCTTCTGCAACAGATTAAAAATCCTCATTTTCCCATTGCAAGCCATTCCTGAACAGATTTAATTCATTTCATGTATTATTATTATCTTATCAATCATCTTTTTTTCATTGCTTCCTTTGAATCAAGTTTTTTATATAACTTCATTTTTCATACCCATTGGCAGGTGGTTAATTTTTTACATTCAATTACCACAATTTCTTTCTACCCCTCACTAAAGATCTCTGCAGGTGTTAAATACAAGATCACTGCAAATAAAATAGAGAGGTTACAGAAAGATGTAAATAATGATGACAGTTGTTGGGGCAGTTGTAGGGCACAAACTGGATCATTTAATGTTTGACCCACTCAAAGTAGTGCATTTTTAAATGGTCAAATCCATTTTACACATCCAGGAACAGAGACTGGAGGGCATACTTCCAGAATGGGGCACACATCAGGGAAATCAGATACTCTGAAAAAGACTTGAGATGGGACAGTAACCTCATATGAGCCTCAGGATATAATGCTATGGTGAAAGATATAACTTGATCCTTAGGTAAATATGTAAGAATGTACTGACAGAAATAGAGAAGCAATTTCACCTCCGGATGTGCCATGGGTGAAGTGGTACTTAAATACTGCAGCCAATTTTGATGCCTACAATTTTAGGATGTTAAAAAAATAATAATCAGAGATGATACATAGAAGTGTTATAGGATTTAGAGGAACATTATGAGATAATCTCCTCAATTCATTTAATTTCACAAACATAAGACATCAGTGATACAGCTACGATTTATTAGTACTTGGTCAAAGAAATAATATACCAGGAACTGAAGCACTTTCATTTAAGCAGTGAAAGACTGGTTCAAAGTTAAAGCCAGACAAAAAGATGGAAATAACTGAGCCAAAACCCAAACAACAGAACACTGAAACCCCACCAGTGAATGTTATTAAACAGAAGAACAAGCACCCTCAAGCAGTGGATATTCTGTTTCTTAACATTTTCTAATGTACCTCTCTGGAAAATCCTGCTTTAACCAAGTCAGTTACTGAACACAGTACCTTGCAAACAGATTCCAGATTTTATGTAGTACACAAACCCTACCTGTCATCTCAGAATACAGATGCTGGGGTTGATATTCCATCAGCTGTAATTTTCAATAATATGTGAACAATAAATTATATTACCACTATTGCTATTTTTAAACACTATATGTAGTTACTAATTGCAGTTTTAACTCACGGCAGACTGCAAGCAGATAAGACAACTGCTGCAAGCCTTAGGAAAAAATACAGACAACCAAGAGTGTGGAAAAAAAACCCAGAGAAGATGGAGACTATATCACGTACATAAGAAAGGAGTAAAACAGCAATTGCTGTGCTCTCACTAGTGCTCTACAGAACCTGTACAGCACTAATGACATTATCTTGCTCAGTCAAGAATCTTCCTTTTTCCTTCCCTGCGATTCAAGCTTTTTGTTGATCCCTGTCTATGCTTTCAGGAGGGCTATTCCATGTAAGGAAAATCTTGCCTTTTGTAGTAGGCTCTGAACTGTGCAGAACACACAGCACTCTAAGGTAGTTAGGTAAACCCTGCAGGAGCCATAAATGTCAAAAACCAGCTTTCTGGCTTGAAAAGGGGAACATTAGTGGGACTGTATTACTGCACCATATTTATCACTACCAATTCAGATAGTCTTCAAATGCCAGAATAGCTATTTGGACTCTGCACAATGTGCTTATGCTGTTTACATACAGCCAGACTATGAGGTTTTAGAGTCCATGTAGACACATTCCCACTTAGCGTATTTTGTAAGGTTATCTGGATAAAGAATCTGAACAATCTGGCTTGTATTCAATATACTCTGTGATTCATTTTTGAAGAAATTAATGAAAAGGGGAAAAAAATAATAAGAAAATGGTCTGCTGTGATTCATAAAGTATGTATATGGAGTTAAGTTGTAAACAGAATTAGTGACACTTTTTGCTTAAAATTGACCCTGTAGGAAGGAGGGCAGAGGGGCATTTTTAGCCTGCTGATTCTTTCCACAGAAACCCCTACATAATGCAGTTGTTACTAGCAGTCAGGGAGACAGGAACTTACTGAATTGGATTAATCTGAATTTACCTGACCTCACTTATATTAGATTTACCTAAAAGTATGTGAAACTGTACTTCATTGGGCAGTGAAATGATGACCTTTGCTCTTCAGCAGAGATTTGTTCACATACATGCTATGAATCTATGCATGACAATAAGCAGTAAAAATGACAAGTTGGAATATAGCTATGCTTTTGTTGCTGAGAGTGATGATGATTTTTGTTAAACAGCTAAATTTTGATTCTGAATTGTGGAGCTAATTGCTCTATTTAAATAATGTCTATTAAGTTTAATACCGTGTGAAAACATTAAGTTTCTGTGAGAAGATTGTTTACTATTCAAGCACCTTAATTAAAGCACCAATAATCATTATTTCTGCCTGAAATATCACCATCTGTAAAAGTCACCATTCCGTCACAATGAAGATGCAGAAAAGCACATAAACCCAAATGGTGCCAGCATTACTGAGGTTGTAATATGAAAAAACAGAAAACCAAACTTCACTGGCAGATCCTTTCTGCACGCATTATGTGACTGTCCCCAGTTAAAACCTCAGTCTCCACAAAGTCTCTTTGCTATACCTTCTTTGTTCATCCATTTAACTTCAGATGCATGGCCTTGTTGCTAAAAACGTCAGTTATGCAGTTTTGCCAAGATAAAAATGGAATAATAAATAGGAAAAGCCTCTACAAAAAATTAACCACCAAAACCCCAACCGACAAAGTACACATTCGCAGCCAGTTTTCTTTGGGGTCAAATACAATATCTAGTATCTCTATAGGCTGCATGTGGCCCCACTGAGGTTAGAAGGAAAAATTGCCACCAAGTAAAAGCATAAGATCAAGCCCTAAAATCACAGTAGTAGAAATATGAAGCCATCTGACTTCTCAGAAGTCACACAGAACTATGAAATCCTAAATGTAAGCCTACTGTGTAAGAAAAGGATTTTAGTGTCTGCACACCGATTCTTCCTCCTCAGGTTTATATTCTCTTTACCACAGTTTCCCCTTTCATGTAATTGGCAATTACTTGCTGAGGTAATTAACCTGCTACCAGAAAAACACCCTACCCCAAACCAACCAGTGAATAATGACTGACAGCTTCTCTGTTCTAAAGTACCTGAGTCTTTCAGATATTTCCCTCAGAAGGCTACGAGTAGGTAAAGACTAAGGTTTTATGAACTAACATCAGAACCAGTGAGACCAGTTGCATACAATATCCCAGCCAGATGCCCAAGGCTTCAGCAAAAGGTGTGCATAGACAAGAATATTTGGCACATGCTACAGTGACGTTGGCAGTGAGATCCAGATCTTCAAAAGGGATTTCCCCAAATAATAAAATGCATTAGAGCTGTGGTGTTCTAAAGAGACCATATACCAGCTAGAAGACTGCCACAGATTACTGAGATACTTAGAGCTTTCGTAAGCACCAACAAGCACAGTAATGAATCAGAGCTTTAATCCCCTTTCATACACACACAAAACCCAATCTTAATCCAAAAGTTAAAAAACAAAGTTAAGATAAAACTTACATCATGCAATCTAAAAACAATCTGAGAGCAGCTGAGTGTTTCATATTTCAGCCAAAATTTACTAACCATTTTCTTGCTACTAACTGTGATATGAACCAGAAAACTTCCATAATAAGTGACTTTAAATGAAAGGAACACTCATATCCTTAAAGGAAAAAACCCAAACCAAAGCAAAATGCCCCTACATGGAATTGGGTGCTTAACACACGGATTACTGAGCTAGTAAGTGCATTCTGTTGCAAGTGATACATAGCCCCAGGTAAAATGAAGTCTCTATTTCTAATTAAATCAGCAGTCACTCTGGTTTGAAAACTGGTATTTTTGATAAAGCTTATGTTTCTAAGTTGTTATTTAACATAACATATCTTCTCCAGAAACACTGAAGTTCCTGTAACATGGAAGAGTTTTCATATGTGACCAGAACATAACTCACAAACCTATACTTGGCATTGGTGAGTAACAACTAATATGGCATGCCATCACTCCAGTACAAAGCAGCAGAGAACTGTACTTAGGCAAAGAACTGAAAGTTTAGGAGTTTTCTGAACTGCAATATGGGATGAGCTTATGTATTTTTAAAGCTAAGTTCTTACTTAAGGATACTACTAGATAATGCATATAGAGCTAACATCATACACATCTGAAACAGCGATCAGGAATATTTATCCATTTCACATCTCAAAAATTACGAACAGGTTTTTTCTATAATAACACATGCTTTGGCATAAATATGTGAAATTATGTACATCAGGGAAAAAAGCACTTTCAAAACTGGAAATATGCAAATTAATTGTAAAGAAGAATAAATTCTGTATTATTTGTATGCATTAAAGGGACTAAACCCCACCTAGACTCAGAAGAAGTGCTCAACTCCAGCATTCCCATTAACCAAAAAGAAACTGATATTTTCATAGTTCTACCAAAATATTCCTTAGAATAATTTTAGTCTATTCTTTAGCTGGGACTATCAAACATAACTGAAAGCATTTCAAATGGAAACTTCTAGTGCATATCACATAAAAGACTTAACATGACTTACCTGTTTTCTTCTTTAAGCATTGTAAGAACTATATATGCTTCTGCTAAGAGAACATGGAACATAGCTCTCCTGTTTACAAACCCATTTGAGCATCCACTGAAAATAAATACATATCTCGATGGTCTATAAATTAATCAGCACAATACGTAGGGGTCCATACATGTATTGCTCTACTGGGAACAAAACACATGCTTTCAAAGGATATGATATCAAAAAAGATGTTTCTGGAATTTCTTTGCAAAGGTTTTTAACACCAAAAGTAACTTAAAGCAGCTTAAAACTGGAAATCCCTATAATAAAAATGCTTAATGCTTCCTACTCCAAGTGCCTAAATAATCTGGAGCAAGTCAAACTAAACAACCCCTTAGAAATTAAAGATGTAACATAAGATTAGCAAAGAACCACCACACTTCTTAGCCTTTAAAAAGGACCTTCCTGAATTTATCCTCTCAAAAAGGGAACTAAGGCAGAGCCACATAATGCAATAAAAGTCTGCACCTGAGAAAGGTCAAGCCCTCATTTCCATTACGTCTGAGTTTCCTCCAGCTGATCTGATAGCAGGATTTTATCATTAGCATGTCATCTTTCATAATTAAACAGGGTTTTTAAAATTATATTCAAACTTGTGATAGAAGTGGGTACATCAACCTGAGCATCAGCTTCCCATTATATTATTAGCAAGCTCATTATTTACACTTCCTGAATAAATTTTCTTGTTAATGGGGAGATCTAAAACCGGCTTATTGCAATCATGTGAAATACTCATAGGCACATCCCTAAAGCTAACTTCATGCCAGCTTTTTCTTTAACCAAAAAATAAGTAGTCAAAAGCTCAGCAGGAAAATGAGAGAGTTTACTGTATTCAAAAGAAACCAAGGCTCAGTTCCATGTCTGAATGAGCACAGAAAAGAGTAATATAATATCTAATGAGGCACTTGGTAAATTATACATACTCTTCCTTATTTTGGAGAAAAATATTGCAGAAATATAAATAGCGGATTCTCTAAAGGGTAATGCTTCACAGCTTGTGCATTGAAACTAATGTGGAGCAGAATTCCTCAGATATGGGACACAAATGTCAGTAGAATTTGCCAAAATTGTCTGCAGATGTCTGCTGGCCATGCAACCAGGCAGCAAGTCAGACCCATAATGGTATTTAATGCAGCCATGAAAAAACAATTACACAAGGCCCCTGTCTTTCTCTGCTTTGGAAAAGATGCCAGAGGTCCCTATACCACTTTGTGATTTTCACCCATTACTTCCCCTTAGCCTTGTAAAAAGCTATTTCTTCCTGAATTCTATCATTAGATCTGACTGCAGTTCCCCACCTCTACCTTCATCTGATTCTTTGTGCAAATCCTGTGGATCCTCTGCAATGATCAAATTACCCTGACTCTTCACACTATTGCACTCGTTTCCATTTCTTTCCTACATGCTCAAAAAATTCCAAAGCAAATTTAAGCATATTGAAAACAGGCTTGCTTTGCTTTAAAAAGGAGTACCTAAAGTCAGCCTGAGTGTCTTCCTACCCTCAGGCTCCTTCAGAATGTATCCAACTGCAAACATTAAATTGGCATTTATGCCGTTAATGATTACAATTTGCTGCATTTATGTAGAATTAAATATAAAAGCATACATCATCTCTTTTACGTTAGGGATTAAATACTTTTAGAGATTATTCAACTTCACTGTTCTCACCTCTTGACCAGAAACAAGGATGGACTGTAAGTGCCATGCACTGGTATATATTAAATCATAATTAAATTATTCAATTGTTTTGTTATGTGAAACTACATACTACAAAAAGCTGAAAGAAGTCTACTTAAGGTAATCCCACCAATTTTATCCTGCTTTTAAGTCAAAGCAGATAATTTACAACAAGAATTAAACATGTAATTTTTCTGTTTCCACAGGGTACTCAATAATTTCCATTAATCCGGCCAATGATAAAAATATGCAAAGATAAAATCTGTATCCTGAAATCTTATTTAAAAATAAAGAGGTATAGTAAATGAGCCTACACACATCTCAAAGACTTATGTTTATAGATTGGGATGGTTTCTATACCAACTGCTAAAGTGGAAGCAGTCCACTTTTTTTAAGGCATCTTTAAACGTATGTTTTTAACTAGTAACACTTTCATATTGGGAACAGACTGCCCTATGGCTACAATTCAAAGTGTCAATGCCAAAAGAAATATATCTTTGTTTCCAGCATCAGTAAATAAATAATCCTATATTCAGCCCTGACAAACACGATCCACATTATATGTTTTACAGATAGTCTGAAAAAATGAAGCACCATATCAGCAGGCAAGAGAAATTAACAATTTCATGTTCATGTTGGTTAAAATACATTATAGGTATGTAGCAAATAAACATGGTTCAGAAATATTTTCTCCTTTGGAGGCCAAAACATAGAATGTGTGCTAAGTTTATTTTCCTTTATTCTGGTTCCACATGCTAGTCAAGAACTCAGATTATAATGAAAGTGGATGATTATCTCTCAAGTGAAAAAATATGAAAGTCTTATTTAGCCAATACTAATTTCAGAAAGGCTGATTTTTGAGTTCTAGCATTATAAAAGCTACTTTTAAACAGTATTACTTTTTATTTGTGTCACCTTCAACAACTGCCCAAATAACAAAACTCAGCAGTTTTCCATAATTTAACCAGAATTGGCTTAAGTTGAAAAGCCATGGGGGGGGGTAGAGCTATTCTACATGATATTCTGCACTTCTTGGCAATTACTTTTTTTTTAATTCATATTTTATGTTCTGGGTAAATCTGCTTTCAGAAAATGCATCAAAATGAGCAAATATCTGCTCATTCCCTTCCTAGCCTTTCAGATCTGAGCCAGCACATCCCTGAAATGGTTGGCAATGTGCTTTAAAATTCGCAGGTTTTTGTTTGGTCTCAAGCTTTTTCAGCGCACCCTGAAAATGTGCTCAAAGAAGCCAAAAAAAAAAAAATTAAAAAAAAAAAAAAAAAAACGAAAAAAAAAAATACCCCACCACCACTGTAAAAAAAAAAAAACCTAAAAAAAAT